>JADDOH010013523.1:0-83310 GCA_016648135.1 Agrypnia vestita | reverse complement strand
ATTCTTTGATTTACTGTTTCTAGTCCTAGGGCATTCAACATTATTGTTATTTTGGTTCTCCCATTACACTTCAATATTATGCGCATCGCTCTGTTTTGTACTATTTGAAGTTTCTTTAGCATTCCTTCGTTGCTTATAAATAATATACTGGAATAATAATCTATGTGCGGGAGTATCATAGT
The DNA here is from genome assembly GCA_016648135.1 of Agrypnia vestita. NCBI lineage: Eukaryota > Metazoa > Arthropoda > Insecta > Trichoptera > Phryganeidae > Agrypnia > Agrypnia vestita. The sequence continues at coordinate 83,128 of JADDOH010013523.1, read as the reverse complement.
ATTGTATATTAATAAACTTGTATTTTTAGTTATATACCTTCTTATTGACAATGACACTTTTTTGCGATTTTCTTCAAAACGTATTATACATAACGTATATACAAACATTTAATTATTACTATTACTTAATTTTAATTGGCAATAAGATTGATTCACAAATGTTATATAAGTAATAAATATTCTTGAACATTATACTTCTGGAAGAGCACTGTCTGCTATAATACAGTAAATTACTAGTGTAGCAGGCAGGGCGTCAAATCAATTTAGTGTTTACTTGCTGCCAAGACACTCAAAAAAAACAATGAAAAAAGCTTAATTTAATTTTGTAAACACTGTAAACATTTGTAATATTGAACATTGAATAAACATTAAACATTTGAATTTGTATTCAGTATTTTTTGTAAATGTTAGTTTTGAATCTATAATTACACCTAGATATTTTATACTATCTACGTTTTCTAATATCTAATTTTCTAGTTTCACATTAAACTTGGTTGTTCTTTTTTTGCTTCCAATTATTATACTTTTTTTTTTAAACATTTAAGTTAAGTTTGTCGAATTGGAGCCATTTTGATATTTCCTCCAGTTCTATGTTGTAGATCGCTGTTTCCAGGTCACTGTCCTGTATGTATATTAAAGCGTCGTCTGCAAATAATCTTATTTGATGAAGATGAAGAGCGAGAAAGAAGAGAAAAGAGAAGAATCATTCATTATACATTTATATTAATCAGGGATGAAGAGCTAGAAGTACGTAGCACAATATCGTCACATTGTAAATATTTCTCGTTGTGGCTTGGTTCACTTAAATGATAATCATGGCGTTTCTGTAAATGTACCGAACTTTTGAACGCATAAATAATTAACCAATAAATAAATGTAATCCTTCTATGTAGTGACGTGCGAGATTTTCATATATTTATCTACATATATAATAGTGTACTAGATCTAAACGTTTAACTAACTAACCATCATGCCGTTTCTCCGCAGGGGTAGCAGAGAGGATAGAACTCCATATTCTTCTATCTTGGCACACCACATTTGCTTCGGCTACATTCATTCATCTTCTCGTACAAGTCTACGGTAGTTGAGGCTTTTAACAGCGCCATCCTCCAATACTTGTAGAATCTGATCACGGCAGATCTTTTGCGGACGCCCTCTTTTCTTGTTACCTTCAACAATTGCACTATATATTTTCTTAACCGTCCTTTCCTCGCTCATACGTTCCACATGACCAAATCATCTCAGCACTCCTTTCTTTATTATATCTACCACGCTACAGCCAGCATCACATTCACGTCTAATTTGTTCACTCCTCACTCTATCGACCAAAGATTTTCCACACAAGCGTCTTAGTGACCGCATTTCCACCGCATTCTGTCTACTTTGCGAAGTACTTTGCAGAGGCACACGAAATCAGCAATGGAAGAATGACAACAGACTAAATGTATTAAATATTGTATGTGAAGATGAATGTGCGGAGAAAGCTGCTGTATGAACGAGAATAAAATGAGTGTATATGTATAATGAATAAAACAAGTCACTCTACGGTCGTTTAGGTATGCACATGTATACACAGCGAATATTTCAGCAGAGTTTAAATAATTTTACTGGATATGCAGAGACAACGTGAATGGAAGGCTAAGGCATTCGTTTGACATCCAGCACAAATGAATTATATAGTCTTTGATTGAGACAGTGATTATAGTAGACGCTAAGAATATATTGTCAAATGAATGATACGGTAAAGCCGCATCCGCACGGGCAGGCAAAAACGTCTAATATTAGTTTAAAGATATAAGTTCAGAACTTAAAAATAATTAGAAAATCTTCAAATCATAGGGAAGAACATGTTAACTACACTTTTTCATAAAAATCAAATCAGGTACTAAAATGGGAACAACATGTTATCTTCAATAATAACATGTTCATGCCATCATTCTGAAATTAACACGCCTTTTAATTTGATTGGAATATTTATGGTTAGTATAAATTTCACTCTTCCATAATTTTAAACGGTACATACCATGTTTTGTATTATTAATTAACACGCCAGGTATTTTGTAATTTTGGATAATGGATGGTAAAAACGGATAGCATTTGAAGGGTTGTTTGTTTTTTTTATCAATTTTAAAAAGGTGTTATTCTATTATTAAAAATTATAAAAATTATTAAAAATGAGTTCAAAAGGCGCAAAAATGGTCGATAACTACATTTTTATAGGGAAAATTAGTACATTTTTATTTTTTGTGCATAAATGCGTTTTTTTACTTTGTAAATACTTTTTTGATATTTTAGTGACATAAATCAATAAAAATTCATTTTGAATTAGCAATAAAACATATTTTTCAAAGGCGAAATGCAAATGTCTAATTATCTCAAAATGACTTGAATGTTAGTTAACAACTTCTTGGCATGGGGTCTTCAGTTATTTAGCGGCAAAACTCATAATGGCCATCTAAACAACTAAACTGTTAAATCATCAATGAAATTAATCATTTATTTACTAATTTTTATATTTTGGAATATTTCTAGACATTGTTGAAAATCAGAAAAATAAATAAAAATGGACGTCGCGTATTTGGCATTTATGATGTACCAGACAATCGTGTTTCGAGAAATGAAATGAATTAAATAAGCATACAAAGAAATAATATTATAAACCTACCGGTGTGTTGCTAGATAACAACGCGATGGTAGGTATAAATTGAAAAATGGCGACCGAGGTGAAATTTATATCTAATTGAAAGAGTTAGAAATAATTTGCACCTATCTCTTTTCAAAAAACAATTAACTGCTGATGAAGTCCGATTCAAATTGATTTAATAATTAAATTAAATAAAAACAACTTTGTAATTTGTTGTTGGATTTGATTTTAATTTAACGAAAATCACGTGGAAATGTGATGTTTTGCATTTACATTAATTTGTTAAGAGCTATGGTACAAACATATTTGTAGAAAAATGCCAATCAAACTCAGCTTCAGACAATTGATTATAATTTATTTGGATATGAAAAGAGAAATGGTAACCTGTATCCACGTCGAATAATGATAAAATAACCTTTGCCAACTTCAGCCCTGTAAATGCGCAGCGGATTGTCGAACGATGGCTTATAATTGTTAAAAAATTGTGCAAATATATAAAAATTTTATGTTTAAGTTTTGAGCAGTTTACAAAATCCCTTACGTATAAATTCGCGCGATGACATTTTTCTTCCCACACATGTGAACACACACACGAACACATAAAAACGCATACACACATAAAAACATACAAATGCACACACTCACACAAACTCACTATTTGACATATTTTTTTTTCTTATCTTTTTATCGATCCTGATCCTGGTTTAATTTCCTGTATATATGTGTTTTCTTGTAATTGGCCCAAGGCTCTGTACATCAACAATTTTTTTTTCAAGATTTATTAAGTATGTGGCTGTAAAGAAGACCAATAAATGAAAAATAAAATAAAATAAAATAAATGATTATAAAAATATGAATAATCGATTATTTGCATTTCTTACTTGTATGTATCTTTAAGTTTGCTTTTTCTTATTAAATATTTTTTTAACAACAATTTATGATTTTTTTAATTAAAAATATATATTTTAATTTTTTTTTTAACAACCTGTTATTAACTTTAATTATTTATAAAAAAATCAACTAATGACACTATAATAATCATTAAAACGATTTACTTGCCGAGTAGAGGGAGTGGGTATAAAAAAATTGGAACAGGGTTTGTGGCAAAATTCAAAATTTTAATCTATAAGCTTTTCTGAACTTGAATCAATTGTCAGAAAAAAAAGCGGTCGTCATATTTCGCACACTCAAGTCCACCCAACTCCCGGTCTGTATATAAAAACTGATAAATTTACATGAATTTGTAAATTACGTAGCAGTTTCCTACAAGATCAGAAAAAAAACATTTCTCGTTCCATGACAAATCCAAAACGAAATGTTGAGCGTTTCTATTTCTGGGTGCGCTTCCCGATCGAGTAGATCCGACACACGATGCTACCCGAGGCAGGATGCGACTCTGCGAGCGTCGCGTCATTCATCATTACCACCGACATTGACGGTCGGGGATGAGAGATGTGCCCGCTGCTCAACGACTCCGAGTGTTTTTATTTATAAAGTCAACTCTAAGATATATATTCAAGAACACATTCATATTTGTGAAGTTGTAATTTTTCAGAACAAAGTTCTGTGAAATTTTAAAACCAAATTAATTAATCAATTAGAAAGACATACAGAAAAATCTAATTCACGAAAAAATATTGGCATTGCAAAGTAATTTGAACTACCGTATCAAAAAAGTGGATTGCTCTTTGGACAAAAATAAAAATTATCAATTAATAAAAATGAGAAATACATATAAGGTCGATACATTCATGGAAACATAGAGGGTTGCTATAGCTTAGTTGGTCAGAGCACAGGCCCCGGAAAGGAGGTGACCTGGGTTCGAATCCCAGTAGTAGCCTAATATTTTTTCGTGAATTAGTGAATTAATGATTTTTTCTGTATGTCTTTCTAATTGATTAATTAATTTGGTTTTTTCATCTCCCTCAAAACGTTAACAAGATATTTTAAAAAAATAACTCGTAAAGTAATAAAAAAATGCGTAATTTTTAATTAACTTAGAATTTACTAAATCAATCCGTTCGTAAGTTTTAACTTGATTGATGATGATTAACTTGATGATGATTTAAGGCAGTTCCCAGGATGTAAAGAGTACATAAATATTTTTTTAATTTTAAAGCTGTTAATTCCTGATGGAATTCTATTTTAACGACTTAATCCAAAGGATTTTTAACTTTTTTCAGCCTACCACGGCCATCGTCAGACTGGTAGAGTCCCTTCATTTTATGAAAGCCACTTGCAATAGCGTGAGTAACAGTGCATTTACAAAAAACTCGTAACGTTATTTTTTTGAGTAAATGGCACGCAAAAAATAAGTAGGTGTAGGTAAATAGTACTTAATTCTCTAAACCTAAAATAAGCATAGGTACAAGTATTGTAAAAAAAACTCATTCCGTATTCAAAATTGTTATTAAATAAAATGAAAATGAAAACATTGACTTTATGCTTTTTAATAAAATACTTTAAATAATAATTCAGTTTATTGAAAATTAGAACTAATAAGTGAATCCATTACTATATCGCATATATCATCGGTATTAATCATTAATCAAAATAAATAAATCTCTTCATAACAATGTCCGTCACTAACGCTACAAGATAATAACGTGGTATAATATAATGATGATATATAAGAAGCAAAAAAACATAATTCTCTTTTTAATAATGTCAATCACTAACGTTATCAAGAAGCTTCTCTAGATAGCGCTGTTCTCCCAGCCTTAACTGGCGGCCGAAATATATAATAATAGTACCTCATTTTTGACGAGTTATAGCTAGTTTAAAATAAATATATAAGCAGGTGTAATTGTGGTTAAATGGTTTCAAAATCGCATAATTAATTTTAATCAATCAGATAAACGATTGTCGTCTGTATCGGACTTCGAATCCTCATCTAATCTAATTTATATTAAATTGGTTAAAGCCTTTGAACTTCTAGTCACCGTATCTTTAAATAAAAAATATTAAACAAATAAACAACCGCGTCATTCAGCGTCAAACTGAAGTGGCCAGACTGGCCAGTGGAGTAACATTAAAAAAAGAATACCATTACACAATTTACGTTTTACATAGGGTATTACTCACACTAATGCAAGTGGCATTCACAAAGTGAACGTACCCTACATTATTCTCCTAAGCTAGGCCATTTATGCCAATTATAGTACAAGGATGTTAACACAGAGTCTATATATGGGGTATAAAAGCAAAGGCAGCAATATCCAAAAAATGATTTGTGACGGAATTCTAGATTTTGTTTATCTTTCCCTTCCGAAATCATGTTTTCTATAAATTTATAGGCTACGTTTCCTATAAAATCTCGAATTCGGTACAGTATAAATAAGTAATCCTTGATGACTGCATTAAATTATTTTTGGATATTGAATGTTTAACGTTCTTTATAATTCCAAAAGATTTGTGATAATATGATTTTAATGTTGGGATATTTCTCCCTTATTTGTTGTTTATTATAGGTATTATTAGAATATTACTTGTTATTGATACATTAGGATAAATTTCTGGTTCAGTTTATCTGTTACTTTGATGAATATATCAAATAATTTTGGGAATAACATCTGTATTATATTTCCCGTAATATTTAGATTTTATTATTCCATGAAAATTTCATGAAGTGATAAACTGAAACCAGTACGGGCGCAAAACAACAAATAATGTAAACAAGTAAAAAATTGTTTTAATCAAATCGTTCAACATTTAATTAAATTATTAAACATTTAATTAAATCATTAAATCATTCGAATATATATGAGTACCTTTACTTTCCGAGTACTTTCTGGTACCGACACTAATGTATGGAAGTGAAGCCTTGAGCTGGCGGAAGAGGAAAGAAAGTAGATTGAATGCAGTGGAGATGAGATCCCTTAGACGTATGTGTGGCAAATCCATGTATCATCCAGTAATCATCAGTCATCAAAAGTTTGATTACTACCAACGGCGCTAGCGGCCCGATAACGTCACGGAATATTTAAAATTTGAATTACTCCGTCGGTAGGTATAATAGGTACTTCACTACGAATTTCGAAAATTTATGACAATTGGTTCACAGATGACAGCACACTTCGGTTTTTTGGGAAGAAATAAAATAATAAAGAGATATTTTTAAAGATTTTTGACATAGATATTTGTCTAGACGTGTTTCATTTTCAGTCAATCAATTATTACATGATGGTAATTTACAAAGAAAGGGAGTAAAATAAATACTTGGTTTTTATGGGTTAGTTTTTTTCCCCTTATTTTTATTTTTTTCCTTTTTTTATATAAATGGATAAATACTTATTCCTTGGGAACCAACATGTAAAAGTACCGTCTTTTTTGACGGGTTACAGCTAGCCATATAATAATCACAACCGAGAAAACAAAAAAAAGACATCGGTTCAACTTAAAATAACTGTCGCGAGCGTCGAACGGGGTGACGCATCGCGCCGCGGCGTGTCGGTGCAGCGGGCGGGGAGTCGGAGCCTTTCCACGCGCGCGGCTCGCCGCTACCGGGCTACAGCCCCCGGATAGGGTTTCGGGATAGGTTACCCGCCCTTTCTCAACTTTTTATTACTTCCGCAATGGAAATGGCGGAAAGGGCGCAGAGGGTGCGGGCGGGTGGCAGCGAGGGGGGGCCGATTAGTATGCGAGTGCGGGGAAATACAAAGGTCGCCGATCGGATGTAGTCGTGTCGAAGCTTTTCGGCGACCCGCGGAAATTGGGAGACTTTCTTCTCGCTTCCTTGTTTGTTATATAATTTAGCGCTTTTTTGCAGGTTTGTTATTTCAAACATTGTGCGTACTTGATTATTTAAAATATGCCGTCATATAACTTAAGGCCTGTATTTTAAAAGACAGCTATATCGGGAAATGAGCGTATAAAATAATATTTAAGGAATTGCACCACCCTGGAAGAATAAAATTGAGGTAGAAATTGGATAATTTTTTACGAACAGGTGATATTTTTAAAATTAATTTTATTATTTGTTTTAATCTACTTATATTAAAACAAATCGTCGCTATATATATATAATAAAGCCAATGTGCTGTTTGATGATGAATGAATTAATTAATGATGAATTAATTAATTTGTCAATTTTTCATATAAATAATGGAGATATACTGAAAAAACATGGTCGTTCATCTGGAAAGTCTGCCTAGTAATTATTTAAAATATTTTTATAAATTTAGTCTGTGCAATTATTTTTTAAAACAGTTTCATTCGTGCATCTCAGAATGCACTGAAACGGCACATAGGCTTAATTATATATACCTACACAGAGACGAAATAATAAAATTAAAATTAATAAAATATAAGTAGATTAAAACAAATAATGAAATTAATTTTTTAAAATGTCAATCTACAAAGTTGCTCAACCAAATAAAAGTATTGTTAACTGTAGAATTTTTGAAAAAAAATGGCCCGGCCATGGCTGTTTCCGTGGAGTCACGCCGCTTTGTGATTTTGAATAATAAAATACATTCTTAATTTTTTTAAAGTAAACGGACTTTACCTTATTTGTCTAGAAGTGAATTAACCCGTAATTGTGTGATTGGTATTCGACCGTAAAGAAGCCTGATAACTAAGATTTAACTATTGGAGATTTATTTTCTGATATGCAGCGATTACATACTCGCCGAATTACGAAAAATTCTTTAACAATCGTCACAATCGAACATAAATCCCGCAATCACGAAAAATATTATGCTACATTTTCTTCCTTAAGGCAAAGTTTAAAATGAGAAGCTTTCAACCTTTGTATGTCATTTTTAACATTAGTATACTTTAGGTATTGGCAATAAACATGTATTTTCTCTAAAACAATCTATTATTACTTCTTCTTCAAATGTAGCAAATTTATTTTGTGGTAACATAATTATAATTAATATAAATTAACTTTGTTTAAACCACTTATTTATTGAAAAAAATCAACATGTTTCGAAGCCAATGGTTTCTTCATCAGGAAAACAAAAATAATATTCAAAAATCGAGTATAGATCAAAATATTAAAAAGTTATATATGGAAAATGATAATATAAAGTTCCTAATTAACATGAAAATAAATTTAAAAGATAATAATTAATTAGGTACTTTATATTATCATTTTCCATATTATTTCCATATTATAACTTTTTAATATTTTGATCTATACTCGATTTTTAAATATTATTTTTGTTTTCCTGATGAAGAAGCCATTGGCTTCGAAACATGTTGATTTTTTTCAATAAATAAGTGGTTTAAACAAAGTTAATTTATATTAATTATAATCTATTATTAATCTATGTATTATTAATGTATTAATCCAAAGACCCTTGGGAATACGAGAACTGCAAAGTTAATTGCAGAAACACCTTTCCTAGGTCGTGGAATTAGGAAAATCTACGACCAGTGTGTCCTGACAGTGTTCACACACGGAATCGAGACAATGACACCATCTCAACAAATTTAAAGTAGTCCAAAGAACAATGGAGAGCAGGAATGCTCGGAATCACCTTGAACTGTATATATGGATAGGTTCCAAACGAGAGATAATAAATTACACTGTGAATTGCCCATTTGAAGTGGAAACAGGTGTGCTGAGCGTGTTCTCAAATAGCACCCTCGGACTACAGAGAGGCTCCAGGTGAGATATCGAGAGGGTGGAAAGAAGGCATCGGAATCATGGACGCGAGAGTAGGACAGTTCGAGGAAGGCCCGTGCCATGCCCTCGTCAGAAACAAGCCTGCGATTATAACATGGATAAATAATAATAATAAATAAATAATTGAGCACATGCTAGATGTAATGCTTATATGTAATATTTGACATTGTTTGAAAGTTAAAAATATAATAAACTTTTTCACATTGTTTATTAATTGGCAATTTCATTCGAATAACCCAGTATAAAATAATTATGTGTTAGCCTTAAAAGGCCGTAACTATTTTAATTGTTAAAAAGCTAGTTAAAAACTATGAAAGGCGATCCGAACACAGTACCACACGACTCTTCAATAAAATACCGGAGCACGCCAATATCGCCCAACCTACAAGGAGAGAAGGGAAATAAGGAAATTCCTACTAATTAACTTGACTCTGGATATTTAGACAAATCACACGCCTCTTTGTCTTTTTCATCATCAATCATTGGCTTTTTATTTTTACTTTGAGCTGTTTCACGATTTTTTTATTTATCTTTATCTCAGTGATTCATATTGATGTTCATGTTTTTTTATTATTATTTCGATCGGTCGCCTAGTCCCATTACTAAGTTTATTTTTACGTTTTGTTATGTTCATATAATAATATTATCTTTTATTTTTTTTATTTATTATCTGTTTCCTAGTCTCATTACTAAGTTTATTTAAAAGTTTTATCATGTTCATGTATATTTTATCCTATGTAAATTATACCTATAACTAAATATGCAATGCACTTATGCAAGAAATTGGAAAAGAAACGTGCCGACAAGCTGTACAAAGCTTGGCACGATCTATAACAATAGATAATATATATAAATCTAATAAAAAAAAAAGATATATTTTAAACAATTCGCCGATAAACCTTTTTCTTTCCTAAAAGATGAAAATTTACCAATTTCTGTACTGACGCAACATTTTTATTAAATGCGCAAAAACATAAAATAAAAATAATGTTTCGATTTTAAACGATAACGGCGCTAAGATTTTTAATTCTGCATGTTCCGATTTCAGTTGTAGCGAGGATTGTTCGTGAGCACTCACAGTTACAAATTAATGTTTTATGTGCGAAGAACCAAGTACAACATAAAATTACAACTCGAGCAATTTACCCAAGACGTGTTGAATGGGGTAAACTTGGCCGAACTGATAGCCCTTTAATTTGATCAGACCGGCGCACAAAATGCCGGGGCCAAGGGACGGCCGAGTGAAAATATTTATTTTTAAAGGCTCCTCCCGCCTCGTAATACGCTCCGACCGAAAAGTCTTCTATCACTTTTAATTAATTCCGAACCAGCCCTCCGGAAAAGTAAAGTCGACCGTATTGAATAAGATTAATAAAGAAAAAGAATGGATAAATTGAGGTATAAAAAGAGAAGGAAAAGTCGGCCTCGTCCACAAATGTACGCGACTCTTAATAACCAAATTTGTTTTGAATCAGCGGAAATAAATGGTTTCGCCGGTTGTTGCTGCTGGGTGGCGGCCCCCCGGCGAATGATTTTAATTATTGCGGTCCCCCTTTCGGATTCACCCCCTCCAACAGATTCTCTGGCGTTAGTGCACACTTGTTCCAAAATAAACACTGCGATCCATTTTACAGCTTAGATTTAGTCTCCATCTGAAGACAGCCTAATTGCATAAGAGACTTGTTGTTCCAGGAGCAGTAGTTCATATCTAATGTGGTTTATGTTATTGTTTATGTTAATTTATATAGCGCCGTTTTTGCGTAAAGGTACTGATACACATGCTTCTTTACTGGCATGCTAATGAGCATGCCACTAATAAGCATGCCCTAACAACTGTACACACTTGCTCATTATTAGCACGCTTATTAGTGGCATGCTCTTGTCATGGAATAGAGACGCTCTTGTTCAAAATGGAAACTTTGCAAACTGAAATAGAAAATTCAAGTGAACCAATAAATCAAAACGAGTTTCCATCCGCACATTTTTGATTTTTATTGTAAGATTTGAATCATTCATGCCTTTTAATAAATTTTCATAAACATTATTTCTCGCTATATTATTTTTACACAACGGTGACCGAGTATATCCACAGATATTCGTGATTCCTATAATAAGTCACGAAAAGTAATGTTTTATCATCTCCCCAACGCGCCGTATTTGTTTCATCTGTCGCGGACTAAGAAGATCGCATTGATAATACTAGCCGCGAAGCCCGCGAATGACATAAGCATGCTCCTAATAAGCAAGCCTGTTCACACATGCTCCAAAGATACGCCTTCTCATGGTGATTGACAGTGGCATGCTCATTACTAGCAATGTGCGTACACACATGCCACTAATAAGCAAGGTCTAAAGAAGGTCGATACTGCGCATGCTCACGTGCCACTAATAAGCATGTATATCGGTAGCTTTAGAGACGCTTCAAGGGCGCTTTACAGGTGCGACATCCCGAAAAAATGAGTTTTTAGGTTCTTCTTGAGGAGTTCCTGGTTCTCCATAGATCGCAACACTGGAGGCAGCTGATTCCACATAGCTGGGCCCGCAAACCTGAAAGCACGTTCCGCAAACTTGCTGGCTCCAGGCCTCCTTGGTACTACCAGCCTGCAGAGTGCCTCCGATATAGCTGACAGCAGTGTGAGCCGTCTTCCAGTGATATCGTCTGGGATACAGAGGTCGATCAAATATTGTGGTGCTTTTCTTTGAAGACTTTTGTGCACCATCAGAGAGAGTTTGAAATTTATCCGCTCCGGCAGGCAAAGCCAATGTAGCTGTTTCAGCATTGAGGATATCTGTTTATTGACAGTGCTTTTGTACTTTATTAACGGATATTCAGAAGAACAATTACGACTAACTAAGCAGAAATATATCTTGACTCAGTAATTACTTATGTACTAAGGTGGTTCGTGTACGCCATTAGATATATTATGTATGTATACTATACTCGCGTTGAAAATATGTAAAATATGTTTCAACATATTGGCAAATTAAATAATATATCGAAATCAACATAATTAAAAATAGAAATTGAGGAAGGAAGTCAAAATACCCCCTTAAGAAAAAATGTGAAATAAAATGGCTCTGAAACAAACGAAATACACGGCAAACACTTATCATGGATGAATCAATCAGATGGAGCGTGTGTCCGTCGAAGGGATAATTAAAAATTTAATTAGATATGATTATTGAAACGTAATTGGACATCAGATTTGATACGACCAAATGTAGAAAATTTTGATACATGAAATGAAAAACTTAAAAAACCCAAAGATGTGTGGAATTGTTTCTTCTCTCCCTGAGAGTTACGAGGGTCGATAAGAATATTCCGAATGAATTTCTGGTGTAAAACCAGGGTTCAAAAATATAGAATTTTTTAATACATATCCGATATATATAAAAAATTTGATATATATCCAATCTTTTTATACACGTCGATTGATAAAAACTCGAAATAATTAGGAAATTAATAATAAATAATTTTAAACATGAATTATTATTTTTTAAATAAATGAATTGCATACAGAAAAAAGTTAGTAGGTATATGCAATTATTAGATTGTTGTAGAAAGTTGCTCTTTCTAATGTAGTGTTTTGGTTGTTTGTTTCTTTGTGCGAAATAATAACAAACGGATTGTACGAAACAAATTAAACTAAAAAATAACCGTAGAGCTTTTTAAAATACAAGAAGCCCCATTAGTAACGACCGCAGATATATGAAAAATAACCTGTAGCACTTTTTAAAATACAACTAGCGCCATCTAGTAACGACCGCAGACATCAAAAAGTAACTTGTAGCACTTTTCAAAATACAACTATCGCCATCTAGTAACGATCGCAGATATAAAAAAACAATCTGTAGCATTTTTGTAAAAATACAACAAGAGCCATCTATCAACGACGGCAGAAAGTTTTTGGGATATACATCAAAAATAAAAATCGAGGCATAAATATCGTGATATATATTTGCGGATATACATCCTCGATCCCTGCGTAAAACACTTATTGTGATTGTTCAAAACTAATTTTTTCCACTGTTCATACTCGTATTTTTGGACAGTTTTTCATTCACCTAAACATAGAGACGGAAAAAATAGGCTTAACGACCGCGCCATTCATCAAGAGCTACCTAAACCTCTTAATATGGCTAAATTATCGCTACTCCCTTTTAATTACGCAATACCGGGCGCAGAGAGACAAATAGCCCCCGGAATCTATTTGCTCGGAGCGAGGAAAAAATACGCGATCTCCGGAGATTAATTCGATCTCTCACAATCAACAAGCCGCGGACGGCAGCGGCGGGGATACAAATGAGACTTCAATCGGGAACTTGGCAAAGTACACCGGGAAAACATTTCAATATTTACCCTTTATTCCACGACGGCGGGATGGGGGAGTTCGATAAATCGGGGAGTGAAGAATGCAAGGCTGCAAAATATTTGGATCATTATTTTAGCTCGATTTTAGTAGACCGTTTTCCATTTTAAAAAGACAATCGAGTGTGTGTGTGTAAGCCGTGAGTATAAGGTACATTCTTCTGTGTAGTCTTCTGGGATATTCTGCCGTGTATGTGACCTCTCTGGTCAACGTTTCGGATCCCATTGCAGGGTCCGATGGGATCCGAAACGTTGGCCAGAGAGGTCACATATACACGGCAGAATATCCCAGAAGACTATACACAAAAGATTCTGAACGGCCGTGAAAACCTAAGGACATACAAGGCACATTGTTTCGTTGCGTTGGTGTTGTGCTTTGTGCGCACGGCTTACACACACTTATTCGATTGTCTTTCTTAAATGGAAAGATGTCTGTCTGCCTACGTTGTCTGCAAACTGCGAATCAATTTTATGTTTTTAAAACTCTTGAAAATTTGTTATTGATAATGAGAGCGATCTCTTATCTTGTTTGTCTTTCTTAAATGGAAAGATGTCTGTCTACCTATGTCGTCTGCAACTGTGAATGAATTTTATGTTTCTTAAACTCTTGAAAATTCGTTATTAATTAATTGATAATTAGAGTTATTTCTTATCTTATTATTGATAATGAGAGTGTTTTAACAATTAAATTAAATATATAGTGGAAAAAAAGTGTTTTACAATTCGATTCATATTTAATATATTTTAAACTCTGTATAGATCCAATCCAATATGCCCTATCGTCATCATAGCACGAATTTGCAAATATTCAAAGCGGTTATTGTTGACATTTTGAATTATTAAAAATCTTTATGAAAGTTGTATTAAATAATATCCGTATATACTCTACAGACTCGATATTATTACGTCGTCTAATAAAATTTTACTCATAAATTATAACTTCTTCTTCAAATATAGCAAATTTATTTTGTGGTGACATAATTATAATTTATATAAATTAACTTTGTAAACACCACTTATTTATGGAAAAATTCAACATGTATCGAAGTCAATGGCTTCGAAACATGTTGAATTTTTGAACATGTTGAAGCCATTGGCTTCGAAACATGTTGAATTTTTTCAATAAATAAGTGGTGTTTACAAAGTCAATTTTTATAAATCATAAATTATAGTTTTATTCACATGTAAACATACACATGAAAAGTCAATGTGTATGTTTTTTAATTTTTTATGAATATTTATTTATTTGTAAAAGACTCACTGTCGTAAAATTGGTAATTTATAAAAAAAATACGTAGTTTTTCTAATTTATCACATTAAAACTTATTTTTATAATTTTATATATATAAATTTGTCTATCCGCATCAAATTGTGGCATTGTACTTTATATGCACGGTTAATTGATTAGACATTGATATTAAATAAAAGAAGTATCAAACTGCAAAGAAGTACAAATATTTACTAAACGCACTTATGTCTGTAGCACTTAAATAATATAGTATCCATTTACGCGAATGTACCTACTAATCGTTTCTCGTCTTGGTTGTTTTTCGCTCACCGACAAATACCGTGAACACACGAAGTCTATTGAAGTCAGTTATAATTTTCCAGGATGTGGAAAAATAAATATTTGATTAAAAAATATACAGAAAAGATACACATAATGTACCATAACCACCATAAATAAAATTAAATTGTAAAATATTCACTAGATAAAACTTGAAATTTTTGATCACTTATCAGTACACTTGAAAGGATTAGAAGCAAAAGTGCCACTTTGGATATGACAAAAATTCATGGCAACGTTTTAAATATGATCATCCGGCAAAATGTGTCAAGGTTTTCAAAATTTTCAAGAACACAATACTTTTTATATGGGAAAGTAGTTATGGAAGTTTTTTTGGGTGTCTATAGGACTTACGACCTATCATCGACTGATTTTGAAAGCATGTTTGTGTTTTAGAAGCATCTTATCAAAAGATTATTAAATTTAAAGTCCCCGCTCTGGCTTTAAAATCACAAAATTGCTGTGGTGGCTGGGTCATGCGGAGAGAATGACCGAACAGCAAAGACCGAAGTCCCTGATGAATCCAAGACCGATAGAGCGAAGGAGCTTAGGAAGGCCAAAATTAAGATGGAGTGACAATGTCCTCAAAGACATATCTGCCTTGGAGATTCAGAACTGGAGAGAGCTTGCACATGACCAAGATGAACGGAGGAAAACTCTTGAGGAGGCCAAGTTGTAGAGCCAAAAGTGATGATGATGGTTACAAAATTACCTTTCTAAATTTTACCTATAAGATAGTGGCGTTTCTGCTTCTGATCCTCTCATTGATGTATTAATATATAATGAAGTGTAAAATTGGGTACTGTGACACTAGACATGTATAGTAGAATTGAAAAACTAAAATATTTGAAAAATTAAAATTCGTTAATAATCAAACAGTTGTAAAAAAATCATCCGATGAAAATTACTTCAAAACCGGAAAGCGTCTCAAACATTCAACAAACCTCGCTAAAAGCCCCTCGTTTAATCAGGGCACAAATAATTAAGGCTCCGTGGAACGTCCCGTGAATTCCTATCAGCGGAGAAGAGGAAACGAACGGTTGCACCTCGAGGAAGAGTTCCGAAAGATAACAACGAGAAGCGAAACGAGGTCAAAGGGAACGGGAAAGGGAGGAGGCGTCCCGCGAGAGTTATGGAGGTTTGCGGCCGACAGATTAATGGTTACGGGAGCGGGGAAAGTCCCCTGGCACGAGAGACGGAGGATTCTTTGTTGCATAAAATATATAAACGGTTCTATTACTAAACATGTCGTGAGCTGACCCTGGAAGCTTCACTTCGGGAGTAGGTGGAGCTCACAACGAATGCAATCCCGATCCCGCGAGGCAGTTTACGAGATCAACCCCGAACTGAAAAATCGGACGAGATTATCGGGATTCTCGGGATTGATCAGCATTTTTTATGTTTTGTATGTTTAATTTTACAGGGTTATTTGTAAAACATTAATAACCTCGCAGGACTATATTCCTGCCTTGATTTTGAGTCGAAAATGTTCAAGCTATTATGACCTAATATAAATAGTTAAGGAGATACGCGACATCAAAGTTTGCATTTTTTTTTTTCAATATTTCCGACTTATTTTTTGTAAAACGTTGGACTATCATTACAGTAACTTATATCGAATATGAAAAATTCATTCCCTTTAATACAAGTCAAAAAAAAAAACCTTCGAATTCCAATTGGATTTTTTTCAGGGATTTTATCATTTTATTTAACTTGTATTGAAACGAATGAATTTTTCGTAATCGATATGAGTTACTGTAACAATAGTCCAACATTTTACAAAAAGTAAGTGAGAAATATTGAAAAAAAATGCAAACTTTGATGTTGCATACTTCCATAACTATTGATATTAGGTCATAATATCTTGAACATTTTCGAGTCATAATCAAGGCAGGAGTATAGTCCTGCGAGGTTATTAATGTTTTACAAATAACCCTGTATATGTCAGAGCTTTTAGTAAGTACATAAAACTTATGTTCATGTCTCATTCAAATAATGAAAATAGCTTTCAATAATATTTGCTGCATTTAATCAACCTAACATAGTAATAAAAACTACTACTAGTTAGTAGTTTTTACTCTACTCCATTGACTGATTGACGCTTGGAAAAACGCCTGCAAAAACTTTAATGCAATTATTAATAATTATCATTTTATTAAAATTGCTGATATAAAAATGCAAGGCATTGTCGTTAATTGCTATTCAGTTCTATAACAAAAAAAAAAAAAAACACAAAAGTATTCGGAATCCCGATCCGTAGGGATCCCGCGGGATTGGAAATTCTAACCTCGAGGGATCCCGAAAGAGCAATCCCGACTCGGTATGCGTTCTCTACTCACAACCTATGATGGCTCACATTTATTGATATTTATAGCTTGAACCTGCAACGGCGGCTTTGCAACGCTACAAACAACCCCAGATTTCTCTGCAGGGTCCCCAGACCAGATATTCTGCGAGTTACTTCGTTAATTTGCCATCTAGCAAAGGCCAAAGACCAATTGGATAAAAGATCACTAAAGATCTGTGTATGATGACAATAAAAAATCTTTTGGTCTGAACATACTTAAATTTTCTTGATAATATTTCATCAGTAGATTGCGAACGCATGTGCTGCCGTCGTAGGTCCATCTCTGGGCGTACTTTAACTCAGTTTCTTAGCCGATTATGAACCAAGAATGGCATTTTAGCGCCATCTATGGCATTACAGTGAGACTGAAATATGTTGGCATTATAAATATACAATTAAATACACTGTAATAATAGTGTATTACTCGACGAACTACGGGCACAAATGTATATAAATAATGACTTTGAATAATTTATTAACTTGAAAATAATTTTAAATAACCAATAATAAAATCAATGTATTTGTACCTAAGTTGCGAATTTATCTATACAGAAAAAATATATTATAGTAAAACCTCGATTCAACGGACTGATTCCAGCGAGGGGTCGTCCATTAAAGTCGAAATTCCATTACATGACAAAGTAGATTTTCCTGTTAAAAATTGACGGATTAGCTAGTTATCTGATGTTACTACTATATATACGTAAGTTTGTATAAAATAAAATACAAAGTTTTCTATACGTGATATTGTTTTTGTACTCGCCGTAAATTTGAGAGCGAGAGAAAAAAAAATGAAATACGCGATTTCAATAAACATACGTTTTTCCGAAAACAAACTTTAATTATATTAAATAAACAATGTTCTTAAAAGCAAATAAATTCAGAATGATGATAAATTTATAAAAAACAAAAAAACTGATAAATTAATTGTAAGCGAACCTTGTTAAATGCATTAAAAATTAACAGGGTGTTAAGCTTCAAGTATGACATACGGACCTGAGATTGTATTCATCAAATAGAAATCGGTAAAAACAAGGGTTAATTATATCATGTATAATATGTTATCTAATTAATGCTAGTTTATATTATGTATGATAGAATAAAGAATGAAGATATTAGGAATGAATGTAAAGCTGATCGTAGCATAATACAAAGAATAAAAATAGGGTCGCTCAGGTGGTTTGGGCATGTTGAGCGAATGAACGAGGAAAGAATGGCAAGAAAGATATATAATGCAAGTGTTGACGGCGCCAGAAAGAGAGGGCGACCACGGAAGACGTGGCGTGACCAGATTAACCAGATACTGGAATATGGTCCTGTTAGAACCTTGACCAACCGTCGAGCTTGCATGCGAAGATGTATGAATGTAGATGAAGCGAAAGTTGTATGTCAGGACAGAAGAGTATGGCGCTCTATCCCCTCTGCCTACCCCCACGGGGAAATGGCGTGACGGTAAGTTAGTTAGTTAGTTAGTATATTTATTTATTTATTTAACGCCCTTATGGGCTTTTACAATATACAGAATATTTTTTTTTTAAATAACATAAGACAGTTAAAATAAAAATACAGTTAAAAGTTACAATAATAATAGTTAAAAGGTAATAATAAAAATAATAATAATAATACAGAAAAACATAAAAACATAAGATAAAATAATAATAAAGTTAAAGGTACAAATAATAATAGTTAAAGGTAAAATAGAAAGATTTATTGTCCATTTCCATTTCGTTGGGATGTAAACAATTTTATCAGCTTTGTCCTATAAACAGTTATACTATCAGCAAAAATGTCAGCCGCCTCTGCATGCTCATTCCCTAATGAGTGTGATAAATATAATATGCAGCAAACATGATCCGTAAGTAAAGCCGAACTGAATTCATCAGAGGTAGATATAAGAGAGCGTGATTGGTGTTTATGAATAAAATTTTGATATATTCAAATTTGCATTCTCGGCGGGGTGGATTATAAATTGCACCCCGAAAGAGGCGAATTGGGCGGGTATTACAAACGGCCCCCGATAAGCATCAAGTCGGGCCAGGGTGAGTGGGGGCGGCGGAGGGCGCCAGCCGTAATTTCACATTTTAAGTGACTCATAAAAATCAAGCAAATATGGCGCCGGCGCAGGGTATTACAGGTGGAGCTGCCCTTTTCCGGCAGCCCCCGGGACGCCGGCTCGTGTCAGAGTTTCGGATGGACGCTTTTTTCCCGCTCAAACTTCCCCCGCACGAGGGTGTCCCGCGCCCCGCCATAAATCTCGCGGTATTTTGGTTCAACTCGACATTAAAACGAACGATTTCCCGATTATATCTTCGATACGGTCCAAAGTCGCTGTACACGAAAAATACCTCAAAAAGGCGCGTTTTCGCGCGGTAGTACGTCGATTTTGTGATCAAACTCTCACGCCGGCCGCACACAGGATGCGTTTTCGTACGAAATTGAGTAGTACGTATACGTACGAATACGCAAGTACATTAATGACCTTCGAAGTAGTATTGAACATCGCACACTGTACACGATTTAGTAGTGCATGTGCGCACGTATAGATGCGACGTCCGGATTTGTTTGGAAATTTTTGCGATTTCGTACGATGGATATTGAAAATTTTGTCAATTTGACACATGACCACATATGTTTGTGGGACCAAAGCGATTCAACTACGTGACCATCAGCGCAGATCATGGGGGAGAATCTCTAAAGAACTAAAAAATACTTGCAGGTAAGTTAAATACTTTGGTTTAATGAAGGTGAGGTATAATTATGTACTTCGAACAAATTTTTTAAAAAATATTTATCCAATGTTAAGAGCTCTCGTTGCACTTCGATTCTCCCCAGCATTTGTGAATCTCTTAGATAGATAGTCATGAAATTTGTCATTATTTAAGTCTGCCATAATAGAGTTTTCCAGAAGATACAGATTATTCATTTAGCACAAACGTTATTGGAGAAATGCGGAAAAGTAACTGATCGAGACCAATGAAGGGGACCCACCACATACCCTGAGCCGTTCTATGCGCAAAAGCGTCCATATCGGCCCAGCACTTTCGCCGCCTGGTTGGCATTATTTTATGCTAAAGCGACCTCCTCGCTCGGCCTTCATCAATACAACACGCAGAGATGAAAACCGAGCGAGTCGGTCGCACAAAACCTTCATTGTCCCGCGCATATTAATCTTTATTTCATCTTTTTATTATTACAATTATTAATCTGATCGAGACCAACGCAAGATGCAATCAATGTGCGCGCTCCATACGTACGAAAATAATCGTGCGAATACGTTCGTAATATTTCGTATCCAAAGTGCGGCCGGCCTCAAACCCTCGATTGAACTAACAAAATTTCCGGTTCGTAAATGAACATCCTGTAAGTTTAAAAGCAGGTTATTTTACTTCACTGTTATTTTTAACCGTTCTTTTAGCGAATAGGCCACATGTTAAAAAGCATTGTAATAATTTCACCGACAAATAAATATTACCTACCAGTAACTAAAAAGTGACAAAATTAGTGAGTACGTAAACAATAATACAATACTAACGGAAAACTTTTCTGCGGATTTAAAAGTTTAACGTCAAAATTTAATTACAGAAACGTATCTACACGGGTAAAATAAAATAATTTGTGTTTTTTTAAACGTACGCATTAGGAAAACCTACTTTATTAAATAACTGACTCTTGACTTAACGAATATTCCCTCATCCGAATTAATCCGTAATATTGAGGTATTATTATGTTGAGGTACAATTAATTAATTGAAGTAGAAGAGTGATAATTTAAATTGGCGGCACAAGCAATAACAATGAAAAATATACAACAATAGACACCTATGTGATAGATATAAATAAGGTAACAAATAAAACCCCGTAGACTTTGTTCCGAATCTCGGAAAGATTACGAAAATATTATAACGATTTAGCCTACCTCTATTTATATAAATAAATATTATCCACAGGAAGTGTTCTGATTAAATTATAAAGTTTAATGTACAAAATGTTCAAACATTTTTTTTCCTTTTTTTCAAATATGCTTAATACCTTCCGTATGGAAATAGCTGACCCTATGTGAATTACATTCACGTCAAAACTTACATGAAAATAGTTAAATTTGTTTGTTTTTGCCAATATCTTGTACATTTTAATTTTTAAACGAAATCATAGATTATATTGCGATTTTTATAATAAGTGGAACAGTACCCCTCAACTAGCAGATTCACACGAAAACATAACTTTAATTATTTGTGGAATAATTATTGCATGTATAATCATTTTCTTTTATAATTATAAATCTTTAAAGACACGAAGATAATATGAATTATTATTATTATTGATATTAAAATTACAAGCAAAGACTGTAATGAATACCTGTGTACAGGTTTGTAGTATAAAAGTAAAAACATAATAATACATAAATAAATATTTATGTGGGCGAAAGGAACAACGGAATGAGTCAATAAAATCGAGTTTTGAGTTAAGTGAGCAGAGTTGTTCTTTAGATACATACTCGTATTTAGGAAGGAAAAATTAGATGAGTCAGAAAATACACTAAAATGCGATTATTTTTCAAATTTTTTTTTTTGAAAAAGGTCAAACGATACGTTTAATTATTTGAAAAATTTTACAAGAAACATCGACATTAGTCAACTTGGTTCAACGTTCTTGTACATAAAACAAAACTACTGGTGCAAAAATTAGATAAAAAAGGTAAAAGCTTTAAGAGATATTTCCTAAACAAACGAAATTCCCAATTTTTATTTTGACTCTCCTGAAAACCTGCATTTTTCTTACTCAATCCATTGTTCCTTTCGCACACAGATTTATCTTACAGACCAAGGCTACGATGATTTTATATTTCGACGGCTCCTACGTATAATATCGTAACCCACAAATCGACGATTTTGAGTTTACTGTGTATTTCATAGGTATTTAATTATATCTTTAATTCCAAGAAAGAAAAAAAAATTATAATAAAAAAACGCTATTTATTGCAAAATATTATTTTTCTTTCTTGGAATTAAATATATAATTAAATACAAATGTGTATACACAAAAAATTCAAAATCGTCGATTTGTAGTTTACGATATTATACGTAGGAGCCGTCGATTTGTAAGTTTGTTACATAAATATTTGTATATTCATATTCAAGCCTAGGCGCTTATACCATTAAATTTGGGATTATATTAACAGGATGCTGGACAGATCGAATCTACAACCTCTGTTTCAGAAAGCGCGTAACCACACAGGCTAGCTGAGGATACCTGTAAGACGAATAAATGACAGAGAGCAGTACCTATATAAAAGCATCGACCGGTAATCGCTATTTCGATATTCACCGAAGCGGGTTTTGAGATGTACGTTCATGCGCCGATACAGATAAACAATGTGGCATAAATTCCGAAGGGGTGCAAAATATTTCGGACATTTATTTTGTGAACGAAATTTGAATAGATTTACGGGCGCGGAATGAGGAAAAGATTTAACCTATTTTCCAATGACTTTCCATTACCGCCGACACGCATACACGGGGGTTTATTGCCCGAAATAAAAAATATGCCGGCAATACATTATTATCTGTCAAATATTTCCGGGGCATTTGATGCGAAGGGACTCCCTCCCGCCAGCCGAGAGGGAAAATAACAAATGTTATCATTAGTGGGAGATATTTTTTATCGACTGAATATTTTGTATGTCCCTGAACTTGGTAATATAACTGGCTGTAACCCGTCAAAAATGACGGCAATTTTACATGCTGGTTACTAAAGAATAAGTATTTACTTATTTATAGCCGATACCCATGAAATAGTAATAACAAGGACTTTTATCAAAGTATTTGGACACTTTTTTTATATTTCCCCGGCAGTTAATGGCACGTACTATTTTAAACCCTCGGCGATTGCGCGTGCGTAAAACTAACGCGACAACATAATTAAATAATTAATATTATAAATAAAATAGACATCAAAATAATATCAAAAATAAAATGAGGAAAAAAATTCCGGTACCGGGAATCGAACTCGTGTCCCCTGGGTGATATCCAGATATACTAGCCACTACACCACGCAGGGAGATGCCAAAATATATTTTAGAAAATATATTGTGCACTGTATAATATTATATTTTACAGGCGGACGGACGGACGACGAAATTATTATAATTGGGATATTTGTATACCCAGCCCATGAGGAAACTGATTTTACTAACATGATTTTATTATTAAATGGTTACAACACCTCAAGATTTTCAAAAAATCTTTTTTTTGCTTTAACATATAGCTAGTTCTAGTTCAAAGAATATTCTAGTTCAAAAAAAATTCCAAAAATCTGGTTGAGTTATTTCATTAGATATGTATTTATGAATTTGAAGCTAGCATAGTAGATGAATATTTAAACGAATTGCATTATCCTTTGACGTTTTTGTCAAAACTCCTTTTTTCAGACTGGTAGAGAAATCGGCCTAACAGTTTTTGAGAAATACCTTAAACGCTTTAGGCTGATTTTGTTAAAATTTTGCATATGTATTAAAAAAAAAATCTACAATGTAACGATTTTATTAAATAAAATGCGATTTTATTAAAAATAAATAAAAAATGCGCCGTTCGCTTATTATGATTTTTTATCTTCGACTTATTTAGAAAAAAAATGAGAATGATTTTCGATCTGATCTCATTTGCACCAAAAATTTTTTTTTTCGATTTGCTACATCATAGATATTAGATTATTTAAATAAGAAAACAATTAACTTTTTCATTTCACTCAAACCCTGGCGACATGATTATCTCCACCAGGTGCGCGCGTCGCGGAGGACCTTTGCGGGACAGCACAAAACTCCGCCATTTTAAAGTTATCGAAATAATTTGTTAATCAAAAATATTCACCGATGTACGCCGCAAACAATGATAATAAATATAATTTTGGATGTGCAATAGTTACGTCAGAAAACTATTGAATTGAATTTTAATGTATTTTTGGTGAATCAAGGTAGTGACACCCCTTAAATACGAATACGACCAGCAGAAATGTGTAATATAAAATACGAATCTTATAGTCTTAACATCAAACTCCGTTCACAATTATTACCAACTAATTAATGTATTTAATCTTTGACGATAAATTATAAACTATTATTAATATTTTTAATATTTAAAGCATTAACATAAAGTAGTTAGGCATTATAACAGAGTGTTAGTTAAATTAGTATAAACCACTACCAGATTTTAGGTCTACCGGTTTCGAGACGTACCCGTTTCTTCGTCAAGACCAACACTACACTACTATGTTCACAAAACTATACACCACAACATTGTTAACATTTCACCAATATTTATCTAATGCGTGTTAACTTGTCAAGGACAAGCACGCACTAACTTGACTACATAACGATCAGGAATCTACGAGGGAGAGAGTGAGAGGGGGCGGGGTCTAAATTTGGTGTTTGGTAACACCCAAGTTTGATAACAAGTCCCGTAATACATTTCTGAACACATTCAAAAAATTACAATTCTTTGATATTTTCTATAGTTTAAATCATAGTAACATTGTAAAATCATAGTATTGTCTACGTATCCGGATCATGCCACGTAGCAGTAAGTCGTCCCTTTAAAACTTATGCGCAACGCGAGTCAACTTTCATCTACATTAAATATCTCTGAAACGGCCTAATGTTAATGTTATTCACCATTACCCCAATTCTCAAGGAGAAACATAAAAAATTAGGGATCAAAATCTTCACCCAAGATCGTCAACCTCGACGAGATGTTTTACGACGGCTTTTCCTCTTGGGACATCAACTTCACTTTATTGGGCAACAAAAATAAACAAAACATTCTAAGAGTGCGTAAAATATTTCCATACAAATTATAAAAAGGACCGGCTGATGCGAAAAATTATTTTTAGTATCCGTTACTTCCGTTGGAAGTATGGAATAGAACCCCCGTCAAGTGTGCCCCGAATTCCAGGGCCGGAAGGAGTTTAAGGAATCATTTTGATTTATGACTTTAAACAAATCGTTTTTTTTTAAATATTTTTCGAAAGTACAGGGTATAAGGGTGTAAAGTGTACAGGGTGTACCAGAGCTAGCAGCAGAAACTTGGCAGATAGATTCCTGGCTATGTTACGAGTCTAAAATGTTCAAGCAACCATGGCCTAATATCAATAGTTATGGAGATATGCAATATCAAAGTTTGCATTTTTTTCTCAATATTTCTTACTTACTTTTTGCAAAAAGTTGAACTATCATTACAGTATCTTATGTCGATTATGAAAACTTTATTCGCTTTAATAAAATGATAAAAACCCTGCAAAAATTGAAAAATGTCATTTTTTACAAGGTTTTTATCATTTTATTTAAGTTGTATTGAAGCAGATGAATTTTTCATAATCGATATAATTACTGTGCAATGAAAGTTCAACTTTTTACAAAAAATAAGTCAGAAATATTGAAAAAAATGCAAATTTTTGCATATCTCCCATAACTATTGATATTAGGTCATGGTTGCTTGAACCTTGACGGGATATATATATATATATATATATATATATCCCGTCAAGGCCATCAAGCCTTTTGTCTAATCCACTCTCCCTGCCTCTATTATTTGAAGTTGCTTGCTTTTTTAATTGGAATTGAACCTTTGTAGGTAAATTATAATGTATGATGCCGGCATCGCTGATTGTCTCAAGATAACTTTTTTTTTAAAAACTTTAAATGCGTTTTTCTCAAAACTACGTTTTCCGGTCGGCGACTGTGATTTCTCCGGAACCACCGAACCGATCTTCATGAAAGTATAACCAACTATTCTGCACAGCAACAACTTCAGCGCATTCCACAACCAAATCAAAATATTGATTTTCAGTGTTTTTTTGGATCAAAACTCACGTTCTTGTTTTTTTTTTAATGTCCGCCATTTTGTTATTCACTAATAAATATTTATTTCCATTAAATGCACTAGTGTCACTAATACACTGAACCTAAATATTTTTAGTTTTTGCGTTTTAGATGAGCCTTTATCAAGGTTGCCAGCGAGTTATATAAAACCAGCTGGTCGTACCCGGCGTTGCACGGGTTAAGGATTAAGTAAAAAATAAGTTTGTGAGGGAAAACAAAGGGTTCGCTGTTCTCTAAAAAATAATGTTAACATAAGTTATTGTAACATAACTGTAATACTTATATATATGGTATCTATTATGGTAGATATTAATGTCCTCTATAAAACTGTAGTACATTACTTTGCTCTATTGGCAATAATTTCCGCAGCGTACGCAATATAAGTTTTTTTTTCGTAATTTTTTCACACGTTGGGTTACATTATCGAAGTTTTCATACGGATCCCTAACATTTTTGAAAATATTCTATAGCCTATGTTCATCAAGGATAAAGTAGAATTCTGAATGTGAAAGAATTTTTCAAATCGGTCCAGTAGTTTCGGAGCCTATTCAATTCAAACACACAATCAAATCTTTCCTCTTTATAATATTATATAAAAAATGTAAAAAAACAATAAACACAGATATTTTGTTTTTCAAAAGTGTATTTGTTGAGCCGACAAACCTTAAAATCAATATCTATAATAGTTTTTTCATAAAAAATCATAAATATAGCCTCTTTTCGAGCGTCTAAAACAGAATCATCCCTTAAGATCGCGAATTTAAAGTCCTCCCTTTCGTTCCACGTGTCAAAATAATAAAACATCCCACCCCGTTACGGCAGAACTACATGCGAGCCGAGAAACGCAAACAGCGGTGCTTATAAGATTATACAACTTCCGTTGAAGATTGAAAGGTAGGGTAGAAATTATCATGGCTCTTCACTCATACGTCAATATTTATCAGAAATTTCAGGGTAGGCAAATACTACCCATTTTAGAGAAAGTTTTCAATAAATAATATAATTGATTGTATTGCCTTTTGTAGTTGTTATGTTACTCTCAAAGGTAAGCTAAGCAAACATATTAAAATTACAGAACGCTGAGATTTTTTTGATTTTACGCTTCAACAGGCCAAGAGGCGCAATAACAGAAGCGAAACACATCACAAAGCACGCAGGCTTGAGTAAACCACACGGATTAATTGTGACCTCGCCGGGAATCTAGCCCGGAACCCTCGGTGTGAGAAGCCAGTGTCATGAGGGCTAAAAGTTGAAAGATGTTATTTATTTAGGTTCTGCAACGCATGTCAAAGAAATGTTCGAAACAAAACATTAAATAATTTATTATGTATTAAGAATATTGGAGCGACTCGTTTCCATGCGTATATTTTATAAGAAAAACATAAACATTACAAGTGGGCTATAAAAGCAAAGACAGCAATGTCAAAAAAAATTGATGCAGTCATCGAGGATTAGGAAAGATAGCCTATAATTTCATTCTAGCCTATTCATTGCCTATAAATTCAATACAAGAGGAAGCGACAACATAAGACTTCCGAAGAAAAAGAAAAACACCTCACAAAATTGTATGATGTACAAAGGTCTAAAAATCTTCGATAGCCTGTCAAAGAAAATTCAAAACACGGTAAATATAAGAAGGTTTAAAGAGGAGTGCAAAAACTTTTAAATGACTAGATGGAATGCAATATATGTTTGAGTAAATCGTGTTTTAGCTAAATAATTAAGATAAATAAATAAACAAATTTATAGGAAACATGATTTTAGAAGATACATAAAATTTAGAATTCAGTACATATTAAATTAGTAATCCTCGGTGACTGCATTCAAAATATTTTTTAATTTTGTGGGTATTGCTTGCTTTATACCCTCATATACATATATTATTATCAGAGTGTGTGCTTTTTGCCGAACATCCCAACTTTCCTTGTCAATCATTCCGCCCTCCGGTTGTCGGGTGAGCAACCCCAATTGTGGTTCCGGGGAGGCCGGCAGATGGCGGAGATACGGTGTGACCGTTTGCCACAAGCAAAATGAAACATTGAGGTGTGAGGTCACAAAGCGCTGGCTATAAAAAAACGATCATTCGCAGAGAGGTCATTTCTATTTTGTGTGTAATAACATATTTTACGACGCTGTAAACACATTAACATTTAACGAAATAAAAAAAGGTAAATGTGTATTAATAATAATTTTATCACTTGAAATTTTTTTAATGGGTAAACCTTGTAAAATGATCATTTAAGTAAAATTGTGCTAGAAAAGGTGGAGAATAATCGATCGCTGACTTTGAAAACAAAAATCTACGAATTTTGATCGTTGATCTGCTGTGAATTTTTTCGCGGATAATATCTAAAATATTTACAAGCCGAAAAAAATAATTTTAACTAATTTATAAACCGAAAATTATGTGTATTAATAATAATTTTATCACTTGAAATTTTTTTTAATGGGTAGGTACCTTGTAAAATGATCATTTAAGTAAAATGGTGCTAGAAAAGGTGGAGAATAATCGATCGCTGAATTTGAAAACAAAAATCTACGAATTTGATCGTTGATCTGTTGTGAATTTTTCCGCGGATAATATCTAAAATACTTACAAGCCGAAAAAAATAATTTTAACTAATTTATAAACCGAAAATTTCGAATGCCTTCGTGACTTGCACGAATGCGGACGAATGCTACATAAAGATTAGTAGTGCAATAGTGTTATGCAAATTGACTCAAACCAGGCGCCGGTCTATTTAAATCTTGGGATTATAGGTTATTGATTAATACATCATATAACACATGATTCCTGTTATTTTTGCCGAATAAACACAACAAAAGGGGCTTCTTTGAGAGACTTAAAAATTTTAAAAAAATAATTGTAATTTTCATAAGAAAAAAGACCACAGAGCCAGTCTAAGAAGCGAACATTTATGATAAAACTTGTAAATGTTCGCTTACTAAAATGACTAACAGATTAAATACAATAATAACATGTTCCAATCTCACCCTTCGACTATACAAAGTAGGTTATACTACACACTGCAATGTAAGTTTCAAAGTTTGAAATTAATTATACTGACATTGTTGTGTTGTACAGGTATAGCTTCACCTTAATTAGTGAGATGTTTTTTCTGATGTGTATTTTTAAAACCATTGTCTGATAAACAACTCCCCATCCAACGAATAAATACAGCCGCGAAAACTGGCAACCATCGGTCCGTTTTAAGTACTTTTTTGCGTGTTACATACATGAATTCTAAAGGAGGGCAGTATCAGATACAAATTTATCCATCTGTGTGTGTGTGTGTGTATGAATTTGTGTATGAATCTGGAAGAAGTGGAAAATGTGTTCCAAGCATGTATGGCGTCCCGATCCCCATGGTAATATCTCTATGGTAATATGGTACAATTTTTTTTATTCACTTAATAAAAAATACACATCTTTTCTAATTCATACGAGACACTACCTATATCGGTACGTATTTTGGTCTAGTACGGTGAGCAATAATGGGTTGTAAAGAAAATTAGTTAACTCGGGAACATAATCGTAATCTAAAAAGTACCTACTCTTAATACTAATGCAAATAAATATACACAATTAATAATAATCTTCTTCAATTGCAGCAAAATAACTTTGTGGTAAAATTATTATTATTAACTAGCCCCAAGCTTATGAAAAATCAATGGATTAATTTCTAATTGATTAATTAATTTGGTTTAAGAAAAACACTTTGTTTAAAATCACTAATGTTTCGTGGCCAATGGTCTCTAGGCAAAAAATGTAAGATAATTATTTTTTTATAGTAATTTACCTTTTAAATTTGTTTTAACATTAGTTCCTCATTATTTATTCAACTCCCATATACTTATTTGTTTGTTAGTGATTACGTGTTTACTTTCAATTTTAATTTTAGTATAGGTACGTTGAATCCTGACGAAGGGACCAATGGACAAACATGTTGATTATTCAATAAATAGTGGTTTTAAACAAACTGATTTCTTTTATAATCTAATGTAAATATAATAATTTTGTTGTCTGTCTGTCGGTCCGTAACTTGCTGGAATTAGATTGGTTATATTAACAGATCTCAAGAAACACTCGAGGGTGGAAATTACTCGGTCTTGACATTTTGATATCATTATTTTACTATATTCAGTTTTAGGTTTAAGCGATAAAAGTCAATTTAAAAAAGCAAATGGTTTTCTATTCGTGAATTTTCAGCTTCAAAATTCTGCAATTATTATGTCACATGATTTTTCACGGGTGCACGGCAAGTAACAGTGATAATAATCTAACAAAACCTTGATTTATATCCGCAAGTGGCAATTATTTTTAAAGAGGGAATTTAAATACAAATGTAACGCATGCGTAATGTAAACGTAAACGCAATCTTTGTTAAAATAATTTTTCATAATTCGTATTAAACGCAAAATAAGGACGTGGTATTTATGTCTATGAGGGTCCTTACATGGTTATTATCACCTTGTTGAGAGGATTACTCGCCGAGTAAACGTCCATTGAAAGCGTCCGACGATTATTATGATAATTAATTTATTATTATTTTGGGATGCTTATTTATTTATATTGTTACAATATCTAGGGTGTTTGTTTTGTTTGTTCTACACCAGCTAATTTCATTTGTATTGGCAACCGTCGAGATATGATATAACATTTTATTTTCTTTTAAATTATTTTAATCAACCTCGCCGACATCCTGAGCTAACACTTGCACCATTATTCGATAATCGTTTTCAATTAGTGAACAAACGGCAAAAACATTATCTCACATAATCGAAGATGACGTCTTCCATAATGACTGTCGTCTTCGGTGTCTTCTTGTGCCCGCTAAAACGGTTAATTTGTACAAAGCTATTTCATCTCACACATCGTCTCTCCAAATTTCACCGAAGTATGTACAATATCACTTTTTATGTTAAAAAAAGTATAAAAAGAAACTTAATGACTGTCCGTACGTGAGATTTGGAAAGAAATGGATTGAATTCAAAATGATAATTCGGGGGTTTAGGATATGAAAAGCCCTACTGAAAAAATGCGTGTTTTTTAGTTAAGATCGGAAATTCTGTAATCATGTTTACGACTGCCAAAAATCTCTAATCCCGTATAAAGGCCTTTTACAAGATATGGTTGGATAGTATGTATTTCGAGTTTCATCGATATAAAAATCTTTATTTAATGTTTATCTCAAAACTCTGTTTTTGCTCCCAATTACTTTGTATGAAAAAAACCGAGCCGCGAAATGCCAATAATATACAACAAAAAAATTGTTTTCACGTTAGTAGGTACTTCATTATTATTAATTTCCCATATATAATTCTTATATTTTGATTGTCTATACTTCGACTTTTGATTTCTAATTTGTTAGTATACAACGATTGTGATATAACACGGGCTCTGAAACATGTTGATATTTTTCAATACAAAAGTGGTGAAAACAAAGTTAATTTTTAGTAATTATATTAACAATTTTTATTTTATAATAACAGGCCATGAGGCGCAATTTCCGTAACGAAAGACATTACAAAAACACCCAGACTTGAAAAAATAGCATAATTGTACTTATATATATTGTGACCTTACAGGGAACTGTAACTTGAAAACACCCGGTAGAAGAGGCCAGTGCCATGCCAACTAGTCTACGGGGGCCTCTATTTAATTTACATACACACTCATATTTTCAAACTGGCTATCAAATTTACACTCATGCGTATTGTGTAGATTTACCGCATAAAAGTCACTTTCCGGGAATTCTTCGAACTCCCCTCCTACAGTACATGCATACAAAATTGGTTCGGTTTACATCTGTATTTTTACTCCTACCAATGACATGAACCACATAATGTCATAGCAACATACATCATAACACGAATAACATCATAAACATGAACATACCTATATAAATCTTTGGTGAGAAGTCAGCTGGAATACTGTAGTCTATTATGGTCACCACATTATGCGACACACATACAGACATTAGAAAAAGTCCAATTAAAATTTCTAAGATACGTGATTACAGGTTAAGAATTCCGATCGAACACATCAATTATAATCAACTTCATATTCAGACAGGTGTAATTAAACTTAGCGACAGACGCATTATTGCTGATCTCATATATCTATATAAAATAATTTATTCTTATAACTTGGATTCTCCGGAACTCTTATCATCCATATCATTTCACGTACCGGCCAGAAATACCCGTTCACAAGCATTCTTTCACTGCAACAAAATTTCATCTAACCAAAAATACTCCACGATCAACAGACTTTCCATCCTAGGAAACAAGTACATACGCACAAATTGCAGATATTCTCAACATTAACTTAAGTCGTTACCGAAATCTCCTTAACGAACACTTTACCGTTAATTTATTTGATTAAACTTTGTTAATACATATATGAATACATGTCTTTATTCTTAATGATATACACTTTATAATTGTCTTTACTTAATTTGTGATTTATGTACTTGTACAGATAGATATTGTGTTATAAATTTCATATGTATGTATGTATATGTATACATTTTTAAACTATCGTGTAAGCATATATTATTCACATTTATAATGTACACTGTTATTTATTTATTTGTTTACGCCCATTAGGCTTTTACATAAAGAATGTAAAATAAATTTCAAAAAGCACATACATTAAACAATATCTGTATAGCACTAAAACATGAGTATAAAAGTTAAAAATATAAAGTAAAGAGCGGCAATGTGTATAGGCTTTTACCTAAAAAATATAACATAAAATTAAAAAGAACATACATTAAACAATATAAGTTATAAGTAGCAAAATATGAAGTACCAGGAATAGCACCAAAACATGAGTATAAAAGTTAAAAATATAAAGTAAAGAGCAGCAGTGTGTATAGGCTTTTACCTAAAAAATATAACATAAAATCTAGATATATATATATAAGTTTCTTATTTTATTGTAATAGGTGTAAACCGTAGAAATAAAAAAAGAAAAAAAATGACATAATGTAAGTTACTCGGAGTGTACGGTGCAGAAATGTTTGTGCTCGGGTGAAAAGTTTTCTAGGAAGCGCATGTACTCGTGTTTAGACGGAAAGAATTATTACAACCCATCAATTTGTCTGTCACACCTTGCACAGACGAATTGGGCATACGCGATTTGATTCAATAACGCAAGACAGTTTCGCACAGCCCGATAACAATCCGACATTACGGCGGCGATTTGAATAACCGCGCAGCCGCATTACCGGCCGGGAGACAAACGAACGCGAGACGAGCGCAGCGTGCAAGTGTCGCATTCTGGAATAGGCGTCGCTGATGAAGACGTCAGGATTAATATTCCGCGAGAGCCGGGCCGGTAAAGGAAGCGGACAATCGCTTCTCGGAACTCGGAGGGGAAGTCACGCTAATTAAATACCGTGCATTCGTCTGCGGCGCTAATGTGCTCGGGTGTGTATGGAGACATTTGAAACACGTGACAGGTAAAGGGGGAAGACAAATGCCCATCCTGGAGGAAGACAGACTCGGGACATTCAACGGCCGCTGCCATCGTCGCTCGAGTACGCTGCCGCCCGTTTTTGTATTCATTTGGCAAATTTCAAACTCGTTTTACGCCTTTACCGCGGTACACGACAGTTTCATAAATTATAATATTTAATATTTAAGAGGCCCCAGTACGCGATTTTCGTATTTGCTCTCGATTCGCTAAATTTAACGTAAACTTATTAAATCATTTTGCAAAGCCTACAGCTAAACAGGCTTTTAATCAATTTTATTATGATAGATCCATTTACTACTGAAGCATTTCCTTAAAAAAATATGAACAAATATATTTTTATAATATACAAAAAATTATTAGTTATTATAGAGTTATCTTTGGTACACTTAATTTCGTATATTTTCAAATAAAGACCAAATATTTTGGTCTTTTTTTTTTTTGATTTACAAATTGATTTATACAGTTTGAAGAAGAAGTAGTGCTATTCAGACACTAATATTTTTGGACAAGTTGTTAAAAATGTCGTACTAAAAATGACAAAAATTAAACGTTCTGTTTCCAATATTTCAGTATCCATAAAACTATTAAAACATATTTAAAAAATTATACTTCATACTCAAGAATTCGAATTAATTAAATCGTATAGTCTGATAAAAGATCATTTTTCTTTCAAATCAGACTTCGGTTGAACTGTCCAACCGAAGTCTGATTTGAAAGAAAAATGATTATCAGCAGGCCCTGTTAGCACAACGACTATTTAATTATTTTATCTTTACACATATATTGTTCATACACAGTTTAAAATTGCTCCAAATCCAGCCTCATCGGGCTATACCCGCACTAAAAGGCAAACATTTCGTACTTTATATATGCAGATCCTTGTTTAAACGGTCAAGTGAGTCACTCTATCTGTTATGAGTCATCACTTTGGTGAGAAAACTAATTACATTAATAACTAAATTTTGCGATGTAATGTTAGTACAATATTCCCGCGCATAGTTGAGAGATAAAAGATACGGTATGAATATATTTATTTAAAGCACACACAATGTGAAGATAGGAACGTCACAATTGAGAAGCTGAATATCAAAGCCTACCTAACGCCATAAACTATTTTTTTGAAAATCACAGAAAGCTTTTTTAAATCTAGTTTATAATTTGAATTAGATGAAATAAAAAGTGATTGAATAAGGAATTAAAAATAAAACATTCAAATAACGTAACGTAAATGAGATTTGTATATATCGTGAGTTATTTGAACATTAAAATGCAATTAAGTACATTTTGAAACCAGAATACGGATTTACGTTGATTTTGAAGTTCAAGGAAATAATATATTCCTTGCATTATCAGGGGTGTAGAAAAGATAGTGAAAATAGTGAAAAAAAATCTCAGTAATTTAAGAGTATATAAAATATTATTTTCTTCTTCTTCAAATGTAGCAAATTTATTTTGTGGTAACATAATTATAATTAATATAAATTAACTTTGTTTAAACCACTTATTTATTGAAAAAAATCAACATGTTTCAAAGCCAATGGCTTCTTCATCATTATTTTTGTTTTCCTGATGAAGAAGCCATTGGCTTTGAAACCTGTTGATTTTTTTCAATAAATAAGTGGTTTAAACAAAGTTAATTTATATTAATTAAAATATTATTAACTGTTTTTGAAAAATATTTCTTAGAGTAAAGTATTGACATTCAAATCTAAAAAAAAAACAGAAATGGTGGTTGAGTAGATTTTGGTACGCAGCGACTCAATTGTCTTTTTTTAATTATGAAAAAAAAATCAAATTATAGTATGGGAGTTAAGAAAATGAATTAGAGACTTTTTTGTGGTTGAATGATTTTTTATGGCATCAAAACTTGTCAATTATAAAAAATGTAAAATATATATTAAATCTTCCGTATAAGTACAAAGCGCACGGCTTTTTTAAGGTGGAGAAGCTTCTAAGATCAACAATATCGGAACACGTAACGCGCAGGTTTTATAAGAGAATAGTGCGCACTTGGCTTTATTAGTAAGCGTGTATAACATGCTCTATCGAATGTCAACCGTGGACAACATAATTTCACTTTTAAACCGAGGCAGCATCGTGAAGAATGTTAGCGTTAAAGAATTTCGTTTTAATTGTATTAATCCAGAATCCCTAATTAAATAAATTTTACACCCAATCGTTGTATCGTCGAATGATCCGAGTTGAAAGAACTTTTTTTATAAATACAACGATAATTGGAAACAAGAAAAAACGCGACAATTTATTTTCTGTATCGCGAACCTGCAAAGGAAATTCAAAATAATATTTACAAAAATACACCGACAGGACGGCCAAAGTGAGCTTACGTAATTAAAAGTAAACTTCGCGAAACCCAAGTAAATCTATAAGTTCGCTTCAAACGTAACGATATTGAAAAAGAACACTGAAAGGGGAAACACGACGTTACTTCCGCAAGGAGGGTGACAAAAGCCCTGTATATTTAATGTTGCAAAGAGCTTCTAATTATAATCAAGGCTTACGACGTACTATTATCGTGTTTGCATTAGTCGACTCCGCCCGCGTTAACGGGAGCTTTTATACCCGCAAGTTTATGTGTACGGAGCGTTACGATACGGAAGAGTCCCCATTATGGTTACAAACAAGACGAAATGCACGAAAATGTGCGAGCGCTAAATGTACATAACAATTTACCTACTTTTTATACACTGAGGAATATGTCGGTGAGACGGAAGGACAGAAGTGACGGAATAACCAGGTATCATGATATCATTTTTTTGTACATATTTTGAAAATAATTTTCTATTTAAAATTGTATTACATACATGTCAAACTTCCTAGTAGTTTTTAAGAGATAAAAAAGTAACCCATAAAAACCAAGTTTTTACTATACTCCCTTTCTTTGTAAAATATAACAATAATTAAAGACAAATTAAAACATATAACATAAAACTAAACTTACAGAAATTTAATATATTTCTAAAATGTCAGATGTTTCGAAATGTCAAGATTTTGATAGATTCAATTATCATCAACATCGTACCTTATGAATTTCCAGCGTCAAATGATTTAGTCAGAATCATATTTGAATAATGTAGAATTCTTCAAAACTAAGCAGAAATCTAAAAGAAATAAATTATTATTTGATTTTTTCCCAAAAAACCCAATTTCGCTGTCATCTGTGAACCAATTGTTTTGTAAATTTTCGAAATTCATAGTGATGTACCTATTATACCGACGGAGTAATTCAAATTTAGAAAATATTCCGCGACGTTAACGGGCCGCCGCGTCGTTGCTAATCAAACTTTTCTAATGATTCCAATTTGAAAAAACCAATAACATTTCTAAAAATCTGAAATTATACTATAATTATTAATTTTTTTTAACGAAAATTTGATAGATCTTCTTGATCGTCGCCACGAGTCTGCTTGCCAAGTTTCGGCTCGATTGGATCACGGGAAAAGGGTCAAAAATCTATCCAAAGTTTTTGTTGACGACAAGCAAGCAGACGCCACGAGTCAATATAAAGGGAGTAATTAAAAAACAATGTTATATTTTAGAAGCACTTTTAGAACACTAATATTATTGATTTGAATGCATATAACGTCGTATTGTACCTATGCGTATATTTAACTTATTTCCGTCTTTAGTGTTAGATTTTTATTAACTTGGATTATTATTTTAATATCTGTAAGGCAAGACACTCTACCAAACAATTACGGAAACAAAAAATAAATAATTATGTATTAATTATATAACAAAGGTTTTTTAATGAGAACAATATGATTTTAAAATGAAAAAACACATTTTATTTTATTTATTTATTTAGAAGCACAAAAGATTAAATTATGTTTTAAATAAAACATCGTTTAAATGGCTGCCTCGGCTTCCTCTACAAGTGTGAATTTGTTGAACCCAATTTTCGATAACTTTATCAAATAAATCAGACAAATAATGTCGTAAATGCAGCGTTCGAAATTCAATTTTAAATCATCAAGTGGTTTCTTTGAATAAACCATAGATTTCAAATAACTAAGGCGCTTGTGTGGAAAAATTGTGATCGATTAATTAAGTGAGGAACGAACAAATCAGAAGTGAATGTAATGCTGGCTATAGCGTGGTAGATAGCATTATTATGTATTATAAAAAAATTCTCTAAACATCGATCGATATCGCTCAGCATTCACTGTAACTGCGTTTCTAGCGTCATTTAGATAAAATTTAGATGATACGACCACGCCATAAAGCTTACCAGTGATGCAACAAATGCAAAGTATTCTCTTGAATCTCCTGTAGACTACTTTCACACCAAAAACGATCTTTTTTCTTATTGACAAAGCCATTTTAAACCAACAATTTGCTTCATTCAAAATGATGATTTTTTTAGCAAAATTACGATAAATTTCAAGTTGACGGCTACGACCGACGGTCCAGTGGCTTCAGTTCTTGGGTCAACGAAATCTTATAAGGGTGTTGTCATTTTTGAAAGGCCCCTTTCCTGCGAACAAAGAGGAACCGATAAATTTGCTTCCTCTATAACACTAGCTCTTACAGCAGAAATATTAATTTCGGTATCTTATTGGTGGTTTACTATAGTGAAGAGTAAAACCCTTTTCAAATTTTACAACGATTCGCCGACTTGATGAATTTCACATTTAGTATTCACAATAAAACGTTTATTTTTGGGTAATTACCAAACGTTATGCAAGCGTGTATTAAACTATGGTGGATTGTCAGTTGTCAGAGTACAATAAAGGAATAAATAAATATCAGAAATAAAAAAAAACCTATTGCAAAAAATTTATAACGTGCCCGAAATCAGGAATCTGTTTTATTAGTTTAAATTATATAGTAACATTTTTAGTATACAATTTTTATCTTCCCGGCAATTTATCAAACTGAATGTGAAACATTCAAAAGATCATCTCGGGTTGATGTTAATTTCAGATGACACACTGTCGTTACGGGGGCGCGATAATTAGACGCCTGTATCGATTTAAGGTTGAAAAGTCGCGTCGGGCCGAAGGGCTGGCGCGCACGAGTAACACGCAGCTTTGAGAGAAGCAGCTTAATGAACGTGTCCGCTGATTGGATTGAATTAATTCGTATATCATTACAGATCAGCGCGCGGTGCGGAACAGAACCGGCGAACAGTGGCGGCGGGGTGACGAGTTGTGAATCTCGATGAAACGAGCCGATTATCGCTACCGCGATGGCTCGGCCGCTCTACGCGTTTTCTTCCGCTCCGATACCGCGCCGTACGCAAAAATAATTCGACGAATAATCAAAATGATTAATCGAAAGATACGAGGCCGGGGCGGGGCGCGCTCCGCGAAGCCTGCGCGGCGACACGTGAAAATATTCACGAAACCGGAGGGGCATCGAAAACCGCCGAAACAGAGGCGGAATCGCATCTGCTGTTTCGTCTAATTTCAACCGTTAAATGACTCCGCTTTGAAAATTACACGTCTATTATGCTTTTCGCGAATTCTCCAAACCAGAGGTTCCCATAGTTGAAAGGACCGCGACCCACCGAAAAAATTTAAATTTTCGGGACCCGCCTCCTTCCTGCCTCGCATTTTCCCAATTCGTATTTTGACCACACGAAAGACTGTTCAATTAAGAAAAAAAGAAAAACGTCCAAATGTAATCGAAATTTTTGATTACGAAAAATATTAATATGTGATATTTTAATGGGAAGGACGCGTTTATTGCCTATTTCTTGTCATAACAGCATTAGCGTCGACTTCAATTTTGGTAACATTTAATCGCAGTGAATTTGATACGTCTAATTTATTTCTGTATTTAGTCTTAATAGAAACCATGGTAGAAAATCCCGTAATTGACTACCTCATACATTGACATAAATATGAGGTAGTCAAGGGGAGGAGGACTTTCATGGATTCGTCAAACATGCAAGTTTCAGCAACTGAGAGCCAGAATTTTGCCAATTGCTTGCGATTAAAAGTATTTTTCAGCGACGTATCTTCTAATGAATGAACAAGCTCTTCGCTTGCTTTTATTGACATTTCAGTCGTTATGTTGTCATGAAATTAATTTTAAATCAAGTTTATCCTGTTGAACTTTTTCATCTCTTCTTCGAAGTAGGCGTTAAAGTTATTTTTCAACTCTGTTAAATGAGTGAAAATTGCAGACACTACTTTTCTATAATAAACACGACACGACCCGGACGAGACGTGTTGCGTGGTGTTGTGATTGCGACCCACCTAATCCGCTCACGACCCACCAATGGGTCGCGACCCACTGCTCCAAACAATTCGAATGTTTGGGGTTCATCGGGGTGCGACAACCTTCGGTATTCCGTAATGTTTATATTGTAATATATATTATACGGCAGAATAATACCTGGAATTTTTATGATGGAAAAAACATAATAAAATACGAAATTTTTCAGATATTACACATAAAATTTAAAAGCGCGTTTTAAAATTTTTGAACGAATATAAATTCTTAAGGTTTGCATAAGTCGAATCTATTCACTTATTGAATTAACGCGGTTTTTATACTTCTGCTACGAAATCGTCACGTATTATTATCTCAGATTAATTGAAACACGGAAAATGTTAGTTTCGGAATAGTTTGCATTAAAATATGAACAAATAAATACAAAATTAATCATCATTGGAGAGTTTGGTCGTCTTCGCCCTGCGATGTTTGCCCCTACCTTAACAAGACCATCCGATATGCTATCAAATTAAAATATTAATAAAACTTATTACAACATCAAAATTGGACCATTAAAAAGGGAAAAATATTATCACAGATAAGACACACATGATATACTCTATACTCGCACCCAATGTCAATATATATATATATAT
The DNA here is from genome assembly GCA_016648135.1 of Agrypnia vestita. Classification (NCBI taxonomy): domain Eukaryota; kingdom Metazoa; phylum Arthropoda; class Insecta; order Trichoptera; family Phryganeidae; genus Agrypnia; species Agrypnia vestita. The sequence goes on along the minus strand of JADDOH010013523.1, from coordinate 42,371 downwards.
ATTTTTAATTGAAAATGCAGAAACATTTATAACATTATTAACAACCCGGTCAAAAAATATCTTAACTCAAAACGAACTGTAGAAAATTTTAAGACAGAAAATACAATCTTGTTTTTTCATAATTTATAATGTGCGATATTTCGAGACAATACTATTTTTAGTTGATTTAGTCTTAAATTTTAATAAATATTTAGTTGCAATGCGTTTATATAATATGTATTAATTAACAACAGAAAATATTTGACCACAGGTCACACGCAAAATTAATTGAAAAGTCCTTAAATTATCCCACTCGAAGAGAAATTTAATCTAGTTACAAGTTTACGTAATAATAATGTTCACGGTGAGTTATCTCAAAATTGCTTGATGAAAATATTTTTTTGTATATATTCAAGAACACATTCATATTTGTGAAGTTGTAATTTTTCAGAACAAAGTTCTGTGAAATATTTAAATCAAATTAATTAATCAATTAGAAAGATATACAGAAAAATCTAATTCACGAAAAAATATTAGGTTACTACTGGGATTCGAACCCAGGTCACCTCCTTTCCGGGGCCGGTGCTCTGACCACTAAGCTATAGCAACCCTCTAAGTTTCCGTGAATATATCGACCTTATATGTAGTTCTCACTTTTATTATTTGTTTAATTTTTAGTTTTGTCCATAGAGCAATCCACTTTTTTTTGATACGGTAGTATTTTTTTGTGTAGACCAGAGTTTGATATCTCAAAAAACTATTCAAAATATAATTTCCTGCTTATATTTTACTTTATAAAATATGACAATAAGAATACAAAATTATGGTAAACAATAAGAATAATGGATTATTACACACGTTATTTGATTTCTTTCTGGGAAACTTTGAAACCAACTGTCTCAGAACGTCATTTTTTGACATGTCAAAGTCTAAAACTATGGAGTGCAATAATATATAGAGTACATTATGTGCGTCTTCTTATTAAATACTGCCATACTTAAAATCTGAGCTATCACATGAAACGAGTCATTTCATTATCTGACTACCTCGGGAGAATATTGTGTGGAATTTGCCCATCCGAGGTAAACGATTATTGAGTGGCGAAGGGACCGAGAGCTATAAAAGTGGTAACAATCCGCGTTTTATTTTGGGGTTTCCAAGAAACGGGGATACCCCCATAACAGGGCTGATAATATGGCCCGGCCCGTGCGATAACCCCGGCACATCACCCCTACATTACACGGGCGCTTGTATCAAAGTGAAAGAAAATTAGAAAAAGTGGATTCGCAGCAGGGAAATTTTTTATACAACTCTATGGAACTGTGCAAATTGTTGGAGATATTACAAAGAATTTTTATATCAATGAAAGATAAATGTTCATAAAAATAATTAAATTATTTAATTTTAATAAATTTGTGCAACATTATTAAAATATTTTAACGAACTTAGAGTCCTGGATAATTACAAGATTTAATAATGATAATTAAAATGGCTGAAAAACAAACTATGTTACGTTCATGTGAGTAAAATAATAATTTTATATTTAACTACTTATGTTTCCAGAGTAACAGAATATCTCATCGAATCAGGTGAGTATTAAACTGGATTCTTTCAAATATAGATTGTTTTACACTGATTAGGCGAAAATACAAATAATTATTTGATTAGGTACTGACAAAACGGTACTTATTTGTATTTCTACCTATAGCTAGAAAGCATTCAAAAGGATGTGCGCAAAAAATATGTGTGTTGTTATGATGCAAAAAATGAACACAAAATAAGTTTTTCTAGTAAGTAACCTTATTTAAACTAAAAAATATATCATTAAAAGATTTGGCAGATACTTCGTGGTGCTACATTATAACTTAAAATACGTTTTACTTTACTTTGTAATATACACACACAATGAGTTATTAAATTACTACTATAGTTTCGAGAGGAGCAGTCCCTCTCATCATAGATAATCTATTATCTATTATCTAGTAACCTTATTTAAACTAAAAAACATATCATTGAAAGATTTGGCAGATACTTCGTGGTGCTACATTATAATTTAAAATACGTTTTACTTTACTTTGTAATACACACACAATATGAGTTATTAAATTACTACTATAGTTTCGAGAGGAGCAGTCCCTCTCATCATAGATAATCTATTATCTATTATCTAGTAACCTTATTTAAACTAAAAAACATATCATTGAAAGATTTGGCAGATACTTCGTGGTGCTACATTATAATTTAAAATATGTTTTACTTTACTTTATAATACATACACACAATATGAGTTATTAAATTATACTATAGTTTCGAGAGGAGCAGTCCCTCTCATTATCTATACCTGATGATGAGAGGGACTGCTCCTCTCGAAACTATAGTAGTAATTTAGTAACTCATATTGTGTGTGTATTACAAAGTAAAGTAGAACATATTTTAAATTAAAAAAATATATATTTATTTGGAATATCATATTGAGGCTTGTAATAGGGCTTGCCAGGCAACTTTCCTCCCGCTTTCTTCTTACCGGACAAAGCTAGGGAATGGACTTTTGATTGTGGTCGACCTATAATAAATGTAAAGAATACTTTTTGAAAGTAGCCAGTTTAGTACCCCATCTGTCGGCGAGAGATTCTATTACTCTCGAAACTTAAGTAATAAAATATATAATTATTACTTAACCCTTTATAGGTCATAAGCCAAAACGGATAGTTTTGAGACCGGCAACATTAAGGTCTATATTTATTAAATTTTACAAGTTATAAACACCTTTATGGGTTCAAATCATTCTCAAATAACACACCGAGATTTTGAATCTAACCAACCCCTATGAAGTTCGCAATTATTGAATATATTACGAAAAATGCCCCCCGGTCAGTTATCTGACCAGCGTCCGTTTAGCGACACGATGGCTATCAATTTTTCGAGAACAGTTGTTTTTGAGCTATTGTTTTTCAAAAATTGTGAGTTTCTACTGAAAGCAAAGTAAGTACATTTATACAATACATAATAATACACATTTTTTTTTATTTGTACGGTAAACTATATATGTAATAGTAAAATAACATTAAATTTTCGAGTGTGCTGTCTAGAATCTAACCACAAATTCTATAATTTGGACCCTTTTTGATTATCATATTACAGACAGTAAAAATAATTTCTTAACCACAATACTTACAGTTAAATTTAATAATATAGTATACTTTCACTATAAATTGTTATATTTTATGTATAATTTCCCGCTATCGAGTTATTTGATGATATGTGTCATCCTTTGATAAAATGATTTCGGTAAAAATTGCTGATAATACTGATTATTTTTGTTTTCATTGAAACTATAATATTTTTTGAAATGTATAGCTCAAAATGAAATTAAATAGTCATAGAATGTTATATGCGTAAGTAAAAGTCTGTATTGCATTACAAAATTAAATTTTTAGTTTTTAAAATTATGTTTTAGAATGGACAATGAGAAAGGTAGAGATTATAGCGTAAAAGACTTGGATGAAGACGTTATTTGAAGGAATTATGGAGGACCAAGCTGAGGATTTAGATTTATAAGAGGGGATCTGATGCTGAAGATAAGATTCTTTATGGTCTTGTAAGTTTTCGGAATTCAGCTCGTAGGAGCGCTGCTGAGAATAATCTCGATTCTGATCCTGTCGATGCAGTAGCGGACCCTACTTATATTGATGGTATTATGGAAGCTGATTGTTCTTCAGATGATAACCTAGACATTTATCTATCACCATAAGTTACTCCATCTCCTACTACAACAACTATAAGTGGCGTAAGCAACGGCATCACGTGTCTCCCGATTATTTATGGGAGGAGTTGATCACTTTGATCAACTAACATCGTCTTATAACACAACGTGGAAATCAAAGTGGTGATGGATTAAATTTTGATATTACGTTATTGAATCTGCCATCTTTAATTCATATATTTAATATAGGGAAACATTGAAGCAATTGGATAAAAAAAAACCTATTACGTATCTTCACTTTCGAAACAAGTTAGCTGATCAGCTGATTGGATCTTTTACATCACGAAAAAGGTTTTGTCGACCTCAAACTACATTGCCTGATGATATCAATTCAAATCATCCTGAAAAATATACACTTCGTAGATGTGGTTCTTGCAGCACTACACTGAAAGTGGTATGAAGCTCAGTAGCATGCAACAATTGCAAAATAGCGCTTTGAAAACCGCGTTTTAGGCCATCCCATTGTCTGGCCAGCGGAATAAAGTATTATTATAATTATTAATAAACTATTCTTCTAACAGAAATAAATAAAAGTATTTTTATTACTAAAAAACCTCCTTTTATTACAAAAAAAAATTCGGAGATCACTTATTTTTTTTTACCTAAATGGACACTGGTCAGAAAACTGACCGCTGGAAAATCGAAAATTACAAAAAAGCTATACGTTTTCCAAAAAATATAATAAATATTCTGTTCATCAAAATGAATAAAGAATACATTAAGAAAAATTCTAGGCTCGTATCTTTAAAAAAAGAAGTTGTCCTATAAAGGGTTAACTCACATAGAGATAATATTATGATAAGTTTATGTTTTTCGCCCAATTTAATATCATTGCTTTTTACTTAGATAAATTAATTATATATGAATTTCACTATTCTCACTTTCAAATTATATTTAGTATGTTGGCTGTTTATTTAAAAAAGCTACCCGGGTTATATCAGTCCACAAGCTGCTCACCCATAAACAAACAAAACAAAATAATTTAAAATATTAATATTAGGTCCTTACATATGAAATTGACGTTTTGCCGTACTGGCAAATTTGATCTCAAATATCTTCTCTTTGGTTAGGAATTCCAAATCCAAATTTATACAACTATTTACTCATGTATTTGTGTTTTGAAAATTATAATTCATTTGTTTTTTCCTCAATTGTTTTTTTCTTTGCGTCACTCAGTTTACAAAATGAAAAACTTGAAATATCGCGTTATTTATGAGTACGAGTTCCACCGTGGCACCAGTACTGCAGAAAAGGCTCGAAGGATTAATGATGTGTATGGCGACGGTGCCGCAAAAGAAAACACAGTGCGTTTTTGGTTCCAACGTTTTCGTTCTGGAAATTTCGACCTGCAGAACAAGCCCCGTGGACGGCCGGAGACCAAAGTTGATAATGAAGAATTGAAGGCTATTGTGGAAGCGGATCCATCGCAAACCACATCCGAGTTAGCTGCAGGCTGCGGTGTTAGTGATAAAACTTTTTTAATCCACTTGAAGCAAATTGGTAAGGTGAAAAAGCTTGAAAGGTGGGTACCTCACGAATTGAGTGAGGCAAATCAACAAACGCGCGTTGACTGCTGCGTTGCATTACTCAACCGGCACATTAATGAAGGGATTTTAAATCGAATCATTACCTGTGATGAAAAGTGGATCCTGTACGATAATCGGAAGCGCTCATCGCAATGGCTGAACCCTGCCAAACCAGCCAAACCATGCCCCAAGCGAAAATTGACTCCAAAAAAGTTACTTGTGAGCGTTTGGTGGAATAGTGCTGGTGTCGTTCACTATAGCTTTCTTAAATCTGGCCAGACGATGACGGCAGATGTCTATTGTCAGCAACTGCAAACCATGATGGAAAAGATAGCTGCTAAACAACCGAGGCTGGTTAACCGCTCTAGGCCACTGCTGCTTCATGATAACGCTAGACCACACACTGCACAACAGACGGCTACCAAATTAGAGGAGGTTCAATTGGAATGTCCGAGACATCCACCGTACTCTCCGGACCTTGCCCCAACAGATTACCATTTTTTTAGAAATTTGGATAACTTCTTGCAAAGGAAAAAATTCAACTCCCATGGGGCAGTCCAAACCGCCTTCAAAGATTTTATTGATTCCCGTCCGAATGGTTTTTTTAGTAAAGGGATCGATGAACTACCTATGAGATGGCAAAAGTGCATAGATAGCAATGGTACATACTTTGATTAAATAAATATATTATAATAAAAAAAAATCGGCTTTATGTTCCTCCCATACTACACGTCAATTTCATATGTAAGGACCTAATATTTAAAAAAATCTAAATTCAAAATTGCCGTAGGTATGTAAGTTCATTATTTCAGAATATAAAGGAATGAAACTCGCAAAATATTTCGGACCAAGTACGTCAAACCTAGGGACAATAATCCCGGGATCCCGAACGTTTTTCTAATCGCGGGCTTGAAAACCTCATTCCCGGGATTCTCGGGATCGATACAAAAAATAATTTTAAAAGAAAATGGCTCCCGTGGTCAATTACCAACCATGCCAACGCGCTGAGTGCAGATCCGGCCGCGATCTGTTTCAATAAAAAATAAAGCACGGCTCGAGTCGCGACGTCGTTGGTCGGTCGATTCATTAGTTGTATCCGCGACAGAATGTATAACGTAATATTATTATTCCTATTAAATAAGTAGTTATTATAAAAAAGTAACCCATAAAAACAAAGTTTTTATTATACTCCCTTTCATTGTAAAATATAACAACAATTAAAGACGAATTAAAACATACAACATAACACTAAACTTACAGTAATTTAATATATTTCTAAAATGTCAGATGTTTTGAGCTTTGAAGATTAAATTCTAAAAACATTTGTCAGTCAATTTAGATTTTCGACATTCGTAGTGAAGTACCTATTATGCATACCGACGGAGTAATTCAAATTTAGAAAATATTCCGCGACGTTATCGGGACGCCGTAATCAAACTATTCTAATGATTCCAATTGGAAAAAACCAATAAAATTTCTAAAAATCCGAAATTATACTATAATTATTAATTTTTTTAAAAGAAAATTTGATCGTCACCACAAGTCTCTTGCCAAGTTTCAGCTCGATTGGATCACGGGAAAAGGGTCAAAAATCGATCCAAAGTTTTTGTTGACGGCAAGCAAGCAGACGGCACGAGTTAATATAAAGGGAGTAATAAATTAACAGTTGGCTGCATTTTTATATAATTCTTACGTAATTTTTCTTATTTTATTTATGACATAGATTAAGGCCAAATGTACATCCGTTGAATTGCAATTCGAGGTCCCTATCTTGAAAAAATATTACAAATGTTTGATAACCATTCCTACCACAAAGCCTGAATGAGCATTTTCTGATGCGACTTACTTTGGTCGTAAACTGAGAAAAAACTTCTCGGTCATTCGAGTATCGATAACCTTCCCAGGCTGAAAACATATTTCCAAAATTCTTAAAAATAAACACTAAAATCTTATTAATTTCCCGTTGGTTATTATGAATTCTAAATGTGCCATATCAACGTCCCAACGTAAACATCGACTTTAAAAGAAATTCGATTTATATATTTTTTTTATTTTACTATATTATTATATTAATTTCAATTTAATTAATCTTTTTTAATTTCACTATCTTAAAATTTAGTCTATATTTTTGGACAATTTAAAAAAATCTTCATTTTAAAAACAGCAAATATAAAAGAAAAATAAATGTATTTACACATTATCTGAAAATATAGAGTAAATTGGATGGTTTAAGAGAATTTAAGACTGATTCGTTCGACATTTAGATATGTTTTGTTTGTCAATAATCTTAATATTGTTTTGTTTCTTAATAATCTCTTTATTATTTTGTTTAACACTTGTTTAAATAATTATATTTATTATATAACCTTCAAAAGTATAATTTTGTTCCTTAATATTATGCAGGTAAATGTGGCAATATTAAATACATCTTTTGTAGGATTATAATTATTATATAGGTAGAAGAGATTGATTTTGTATGGTCAAAATTAAAAAATTAGTACCACAGGGTGCCTTATCATAATGGAACAAAATTAAGACTAAGCACTGTGTTAATAAAAATATGTTCGTTTAGTTTAATAAGTGCCAAAATTTTAATAGATAACTTTAATATACTTCAAACAGCATATATTCATTTATATTTATTATTTCCTGGTCACCTATAGCTATCTTGGTCCTTCCCGAGACTGGTCCCTGGTCTTTAATCCCGCAATCCAGGGATTGGAAAAATGGCCCGCGATTATAATCCCTATTCAAACCCTGTAAACGCAAACTGTATATTATTTTGGTGTAGAAAGTGCTGAATTATTTTGTTTGAAAGAGTATGCGAAGTAATCCAGGTGCACAAACATATATAAAATAAAGACTTTTGAATAGAAACAATTTGGTTGGCTTATCTTTTGTTTTCCCCGTAATATCCCAACTTTCTTTGAAACATTTCGTAATCTCGCCCTATTTACACCTTATTTATTTCCTACCTTTCTTCCCGGATACCCTTTATGTTTCCAAGTCCTCGGGTAATCTCTTTAAGTCTTTCTGAACAACTTCGAAATTCATTTGCGTCACTAAAGGACCAAATCATATAAATACGAAACTTTTGGACAGGTAAATCTACTTTATTTTAATCGAGATTATACGGTCCACTGAGGACGAATCGTGCCAGCATTTACGAGAATGTCAAAAAAGCATTTCTGATTTTTTTAACTTTAAAACTCATTTAATAACTTCATCCTTGATATTTAAAATAAACCATAAAAGGGTTAATAATCAGTTTCTTTTATTTAAATTATTGTAATATAATTAATTACGAACTTTAATCATTAAAATCTGAAGTAACAAAGTATGTTTTCTCTACATGTATGACATGACATTCAATATTTAAAGTTAATCAGATGATTAGAAGCACAGCATATTTTTTGATGAAAGGATCAAAATTCCAGTGAAATAAATATATTCAAAAACAATTACAACAACACGTACTACCAAAAATAATAAAATGTTTTAATTTATGAAAATCTATACCATAAAATGATAATATGAACCTCGGCGTATCTCGTACATTTATTGCTGACAAAAATTAAGTTGTATTAAACTATTATTATTTTTTAATTAAGTGAAACGGACGAAATATACGTGATCGTTGATTGTTAATACTATTATAACGAAGTGAGTTCTTTGGACGACAAAGGATAATAAATCACGTTGAAGAGGCATCTATAAACGTGGTACAGAATATAAATGATAATTAAGTATATTTTGTCGAGAGGATGGGTTAATTATATTGAAATTCAGCAAATCGCGATGCCTAGACACAATCGATTAAAATAGCTCCCTACCCCGCAGACATTTTGACAAAAAATATTTATAAAATGCGATCGATTATGGATGGAAAAGATTTATTTAAAGATTAATTTTTATTTTATTTAATCGTATCATAACTTGGAAAATGTCTGAGGTGGTGTAATGGGTTAACTGGAGGATTCAAATAGATTAACAAAATCATATATTTTCATCATCATTATTACTCATGGTGGGTCTTGGCCTCTTCAAGAGTCTTCCTCCATTCATCTCGGCTTTGTGCCAGCTCACTCCAGTTCAGATATGTCTTTGAGGACGCTGTCGCTCAATCTTAATTTTGGCCTTCCTAAGCTTCTTCGCCCTATCGGCCTTGAGTTCAGCAGGAACTTTGGTACTTGGTCATTCTCTCCACATGACCCAGCCACCGAAGTCTTCCCAGTTTTATAAATTTTGTGACGTTTAGCTCCTTAAACAGAGTATGGAGCTCATTGTTGTAACGTCTGCGCCAAAGTCCATTTTCTAGAACCGGTCCGAAGATACGCCTCAAAATTTTCTCTTAGTATCCACGTCTCAGCTGCGTACGTGAGCACTAGCCTAATAAGCGTTTTTTACACTAATATCTTGGTTTTTTTGGACAGCAGTCTGGATTTTATCTGCTTTTGTGGGCGGAAAAAACAGCGATTTGCGCTCAGCACACGCTTCTGAATTTCCTATGTAGTATTACTGTTTTCTGTTATCATGTATTTTTAGATTAATTATATATTTAATTTCTAACATAATTTTGTTGCCGGCCGTATACGTAATGTAATTGACATAATATGTTTTGCACGTAAGTAAATATAACAAGTAAATGCTCACAACCGCAGCGGACCCTAATAACCCAGGAATTAATGTAGTTAAGTAATTTACTTTTAACCCCGGACGACACAAGACTCATGGTTATTGTATTATCATTTCCAAAACAAGCCCTTTATACCCCAGGGATAGTTTGTCACAATGAATGTACAGGTAGTCTACAGACACGCATGCATGTATATAGTTGCTGAGCCAAACAAAAAATTGGAATTGATCGTGATTCGAGAGCATTTATTTCTAACTAGCTGTGCCCGCGCGGCTTCGCACGCGTAGTATTAGATTTTTAGTACACTGTTTGGATCGTCATAGAACTTTCGCGAACTTCTAGAACATTTCCTTCCAGAACTTTCAAGAAATTTGTCGAATGTACAGGAACCTTCTAGATACACCGACATATTCCGCCACTCAGTTTAGAACCTTGTAGAACTTTCAGGAATTTTCTAGAACCTTCTCCTTCCAGAACTTTCTAGAGCAGGTTTTTCCGGAACCTTCTAGACTCACCGACACAGTCGGCGCACCTATTTTGAAACAATCTTAAGCATTTGCGGCCTTCCCATAACAAAACAATGTGCTAGAAAGCACATTTTCGTCACCCACTCCCACCCACGCACAGCCACCCCCACCAAACTCGCATATTTTCGATGTGACACCAAGGGCTATCTACCACCATAACCACCGGTGGGTGGTTGTGGCTGGTTGTGGAGAAAATTTGGCGGGTAGGGAAACACGTTTTTTATTATTCTTTTTTTTTTATATTTTTAAAAAAAATAGAGGTGCACGGAATACGTGTCACATCAATATTCTTACTATTTTCAAACTAAGCTATACGCTTGTGCTATGAAAATAGGACTAACTTGCTGGTCTGGAGTGAGGTTCGAACCTGCGACCTTTGGATCACGAGGCGAGAGTCCTAACCGCAAGACTAACAAGCTACTTTATATATATATATATATATTGATTCGTAATAGTATATTAATAATGCGATGTTGAAATTCGCGGGAGTACAAGAGATTGTAGCCTGACGGTAGCACTAAGTTTTGAATAATTGCTTTCGTCTACTAAATGCTGGATTAGTAACAGGGTTCGAATTATTCAATCTTTGATAAGAAGTGGTAAAATTGCAGAAGACAAATCCAAGCAATGGATAAAAAGATATTTAAAGCTTTTGGTACTTCTAAACTAACTATCTTACCACGCCGTTTTCATAGGATTAGGCAGAGCGGATAAACGTCACACTCTTCTATCCTGGCTAATTGTAATTCTATTACCTCGTTCACTTTCGTAACTATTTTTCTGCACGCTCGTCGATTGTCGAAACCGCCCTCTAATACCCTGGCAGTCCTTTTGTCCTATTGTACCCTTCCAAATGCCCGAATCATCTCAGCCACCCTTTCTTAATGCCATCGACCACCCGACAATCAAATCTACATCAGCTGGTATACGAATTATAATCTATTTGCCTCCTCTACAAACGTACGAGTTAAAAATGTCCTTAGATTTTCACGGCCTTTCAGAATCTTCTGTGTATAATTTTCTGGGATATTCTGCCGTGTACATGTGACCTCTCTGGCCAACGTTTCGGATCCCATTGCAGGGTCCATCATCAGGGCTGATGTGGTGAGTGTGTGTTGACAAACTTGGAGACACCCTGACTTCGGTACAGGGAAAGGCGATACTTAACCTACACTTCAACACACACTCATCACATCAGCCCTGATGATGGACCCTGCAATGGGATCCGAAACGTTGGCCAGAGAGATTACATATACACGGCAGAATATCCCAAAAAACTGTACACAGAAGAAACATACGAGTATTTGCGTCTGCTACGAATAGTGGCCGAAGGTGACATTTGGCTACTGCTTTAGTAATTTGGTAGTCCGGTTTAGAAATTTAGAAAAAATCCACAGTGCGTAATATTCACGAACCATTTCCTTATGAATGTGACTACACCTGCCTACAAAAAAAATAAAGTTTGTCGACATACAAATACCGATAGCTAGAGATGTTAACCGTTTCGCCAACGCAGTCGGTGGCGGGAACAGAATACCTTGCTAAGTAATCGGGGTCAAATGATCGCGATAATGGATGAAAAATTAAGACATAATGTTCCTTTTTGTTAATGTCCGCTACGCCATTTTTTCCGTGTTCATTTGAAAGGCGGCCAGCGCTTGCTGGGAAAAGCAGAATTTCCGATTGCAATGGGCCGGTAATGTAGGAAAAGCTTACGATACCCGAAAACGCCCTTCATGCAAAATGAGGAAAGTTTCCCTAAGGGGGGGGGTAAGGTTTTTAACTTTTTTTTTGCATTTTATTTTTAATTTTTTAAATGAATGTATAACATTGCAAAAATATTGTGTCAAAATTTCAAGTCAATCGGAGCAAAATTGACGAAATTATGAACATTTGAGCGATATTCAGACTGATTTTCTATACCTACTCGGGCAGCTAAGAAACGCGCTCACCTGAGGACTACCGGACGTGCTATTGTATTAGAAGAGTTTTGCGTAGACAAGGACAAAAAGATGCTGATGATGAAAGCTCTTTGCTGTGTGAACATCGACGATTGTGTGTATTATCATAACTTCAAAACTACTACACCGATCCTTTTGAAATTTTGAACACTATTTCTGTACATAATTTACGAGGTAACGCTGGGGACTTTTTTTCAAATTTGTTATTAATTTATATTTTTTAATAACAAATTAGTCGATATTTTTCGCAAAAAATCGCGTTTTTCCCTTCAAAGTGTTCCAAAAAATTGAAAAATTGAAATTTCAAAAAACCCTCCCAGCGTTACCTGGGAAAACCTATTATCTAACGAATGAACTTTGTTTTTTTGATTTCAGATGATCTAGAACCAAGTTATGATGGACACCGCAATTCTACTTTTTTCCGAGATACGTCCGAATACTTGCTGTCATTGCCGTATTTTTTCATATTTCTTCTTGAAAATTTTACACAATATTCTTCAAATGTCATACTTTAATGTACCATTGGTTTTAATAAAGAGATTTTAACTGTGTCGTCACAAAAAAATCACAAAACATGCCTTTTTTGTACGAATTAACCTTACCCCCCCCCTTAACAGTTTTGTTTGCCGACTAGATTGATGTTATTATTACAAATATAAAGATCACTTATTATATTTGCCATTATAATATTTGTTCTGGGATAGCTACTCGCTACACATCATAAATGTAATCCTTTCAATTGAGAACAAAATCCAGTTTATGTAAATCCAATCGTTTGTAGATTATTTGTAATATAAACTTTTTGTTATAAATACACATTACATTTCAAGCATATTAATTTAATCAATATTTATTTAAATATGTGATGACTTCTTTGTTAATTAATCAGGAAATTATTTATAGCATAAAATAATCATTTGAAAAAAGATACAATTATCATATCTTACAGTATCATGTAAAAATTATATCCATAAAAAATAAATAATTGCGAGCGTGCAATATTTTTGAATACATATATATTTTTTTGCATCGTAATAAAATGCGAAATAGTTTTTATCTCTAATACATTTTTATAGTGTATTCCTCAAAAAATGTGAAAAAATATATATTAATGAGAATATTTAACATTCGTAAGAGGAAACGGTTGTAGCAAGTCCCAAAAAGTTAGCAATCAAAACAAGATAAAAAATAAAATAAAATTCGGCGAATAACGACATCTTTGAGAGGACTTCCGTTTATTATTCCGGTGTATGGAAGATTCTTTTATATCTTTTTTATTCGTCGTAAATAACGTACGGCTTTTCGGATGAATATTTTATTCAATCAAGAGAATAGCGCAAAACAAAATCAATCGATTACACGAAACAAAAAAAAAGAGAACTAATCGAACTAAAACTCGAACCGAGCGGTCAAACACGAATTGTGCGCGGAAAACGAAAGTAGCATTGGGTGGACTGCGTCAATTTATTTTTATTAATAACTTTTACTATTTCTGAGCCATTCTTGTAAAATGGAGATAGTTCGCGTTAAACCACTTTCGATTGAAATTTATTCAACACAGGCCTAGAAGAGAAACAGGAAACATACCATTTTGTATTAATAAATATTTTACATTGAATTATTTACTTGAATATTGAAACATGAATGATCATAAAATTTTGTATATTGTGTATGAAATAATTTGGTGTTTCTTTAATATATAAATTTTTGGAAATTATATTCTTACTCGTGAGTAAACATCGTTATTCGTAGATCTAAGGCGGCGGCACATTCACTGCAAATGCATATTTCGACGACGAAAATGTTTTTATTATTAATTTATATCAGAATGTATATTCTAGATATTTATTATTAATTTTTTTAGTGCAATAACTTAGATAGAACCTTTATTCTTATATAAAAGTAATAAACTGAACATTATTTACAATAATTAAGATAATATAAGCATTAATCGACAGGCCGCAGCCAAAAAAATCGTTTTTAGTGTCCTAGGCGGCGCAAAGTTTTTATGATATTTATATGCACGCATAATATGTTTTCTTATACGTATAAAGTATACTTCAGTATCTTGAATCCGTACTAAGGAAATTAAGAAATATTCAATATTAATAAAGTAATAATGTTTTAAATTTGCAAGAAATTTTTCGTTTTTTGTAAAACAGAATGCCGTTGATAGCGGCGCATTTATTAGCACATTTCATACTTTGGAATTTTTATTTCTAAATAATAATTAAGGTATTTTTATTAAAAAACTAACTTTTATTTAGTGAGTAAAGCCTCAAGATACCGGAATAAATAGAATATACTGTTTAAAATCATCTATTTATATAAATAAAAAGCGTTTTAAAATCAACAAAAAACGTAAAAATTTCTTGCAAATTTAAAACAATATTATTTTATTAATATTGAATATGTATGAAGTATTTTTTTTTCTTAATTATTATAAATAATGTCCAGTTTATTACTTTTATATAAGAACAAAGGTTCTATCTAAGTTATTACCCTAAAAAAATTGCAGTCTAGAATATACATTCTTATATAAGTGAATAATAAAAACCCACATTTTCGTAAAAAAAAAAAACGCCGAAATATGCATTTGCAGTGAATGTTCAGTATTCAAGTATTCACGTGCTCTCCGCTGCCTTTATTGACCACTCTGCTGTCCAGTGTGGGAGCAGTTTGTAAATTATAATATAGCCAAGATGCGAGATCGCCATTAGGATCGAATCGTAGCTTAACAACGACCACAATATCATACCGCACAGTTTTGCTATCACCTACACATCCAAATAAATAAAATATGGGTCCCTTTTGTAGGATAATACAAGTACTGTGATCGTGTCCTCATGAGAGGAGAGAAATCATCGAGCCTTATCAATAGCAAGCATCAGTCTACTGAATGCACGCAGCGGTCATTGAACCGGCCGTGATACACTGAAGGCATCCCAGCTGGGTGCATTAGCAGTGAATGCATACACAGCTTAGTTGCAGCGCGAGTGCACCCCTCCTCTAAGCTTGGGCGAGGCCTTTCTCTTATCAGAGAAACAGAGCCTTCCGCAAATTGGGACGATTCCCGACGTTAAAACTCGTGTCAGAGTAGCAAAGCCCTGAATACTGCGGATTACTGTGTCGATAGTCGTTGCAACGGCGTGCATGTGCTAGGATTGTTACTAGGTGGCGAATTAACTAACTAAACGACAAGCGCGTAGCCGGGCTCCACCGAGGGCTTCTACAAAAGGCCTAGATTTTCAATTTAAATCTGAATTAAAATTCTATTATGTATAAATTACCTTATTAGATTAAATTAGTCATTTTACACCATTTGGGTCGGATAAGTTTTCGCAGCTTCAGCATTTAGTGTAATGTTGGAACGAGACTAGAGCCGAGTAACGTGAGATTTTTTGTTGACACGATACCAAATGCGCTATCGTATGATGGCGTCCAATTATGAATATGCAGAGTTACGTTGCTGACTCCACTGAAACTGAATATCAATTGCTGTTATGCCGTGTTATTGCATGTAACATAACAAAAGATTGATTTTATTTCTCGTGTAATAAATTTTCATGAGCACATAAGTTTACAAGGTGTACTTTAATCGAATTTGTATTACAAGTACTCCTTGTAAAGGTTTGAATTCCTACAGACTAACTATTAATAAAGTTGATTATAGAAACACTTATACCCGCCGTCCATAAATCTATTATTATATCCCACTTTAAAATGAAAATGTAAAAATACGAATAGCATTACTATAAAAATTAGAAGATCTGTCTCAATTATTTATTTATACAGAGTATTTACAAGTTTTCAATTACAATAAATCAACAAAACAACGTAATCCTGAAATATTCAACTGGAGCTCAATTAAGAACGACTCATATACCAATATGATTTCAAATCTTAAACGCTAACGTAACCAACAAACAGTATGACAAAATAAGGAGTAATAAACCAAAAAAGTGAGAAACAAAGTATGAAAAGCAGTAATTACACAATAATAAATATCTACAATACTAGGCAATAAAACAAAAAAGTGAAAAACAAAGTATAAAAAACAGCTTTTAAATCAACAACATTACAAACGTATTTTAATAAATTCATATATGTACGTATTTATTATTTGAACAATTCAAAAATTTTAATGTACTAAGTTTATAATTTCTATTCGAATCATCATGTTTTTAAAATAATAATACCTCTTGTACTTGGGCCACACCACACATGCCGAAATTTATATATTTCACAAATTGTTAATTTAAATTAATTAACTGTTACAAAATTTAATTTTTATTTTATATGTTTTAAAATAATTTTATTAGCTTTAATTGTGTACGATACGTGCGTGTCAATTATATAGTTTACAACAATTATATACAACAATTATATAGTTTACAACATTAGCACGAAAACTGGTAATTATGAGCTTGGAAATAAATATGAAAAAATTGAAAATCCGGACAGTTCAGTCGGCTGGACTAGTATTCGATCGTGATTAAAGCCACGGAGCGCAGATAGTGCGAGTTGAAACTAGAACCGGAAAACCGGTCCTGAGGTGGCCTTTGCAAGCGCAGCATCGATTTCCGCGTTTGCATCGTTATGCAACCTCCCACTGCAACATATTCTCCTGGTAATTGTGAGGTGGAAACTCAACGCCACCCTGTACTGTTGCGACAGCGTGGTGCACTTTAGAAATTAAAAAGGCGATGGCATAATTAATTAGATAGACTCGTTTGGAAATTAATATTGGGAAGTACACCTAATTGTGATAATGTAAAGCTTACGAAAAATACCCTTTTGTTGATAATGTTTTTTAAATTACCTATTATAAAGTCAATATTAACAAAATGTTTTTAAATGGAAAACATTTTTTTTTGACAATAAAATCAAGGTGCAACAGTGTGAGATAGGTATACAGTCATATAGGTAGGTATATAGTTAGCAGCTAGGCTAGTTAGCACATTAAAGCCAAAAGAAACACCGATATACAAAAAAAAACGAACACCAAAAGACACGCTAAAACAGTAATAGTATGCTTTGGCAATGTCTTTTAAAACCAATGTAATTTTTTGTTAAACGAGAAGATGAAAAAAATGTGTTAAATTTTGAATAGTAAAACGATAAAGCTCGACAAACGACAAGCGGTTCGATAGCACACAACGAACGATATCGTATTCCCTTAGATTTAGGAAATAAATTTACTTACTTACTTACTTACTTACCATCACGCCGTTTCCCCGAGGAAGTAGACAGAGAGGATAGAACGCCATACTCTTCTGTCCTGACATACAACTTTCGCTTCGTCTACATTCATACATCTTCGCATGCAAGCTCGACGGTTGTTCAGACTTCTAACAGGACCATCTTCCAGTATCTGGTTAATCTGGTCAAGCCACGTGTTCCGTGGTCTCCCTCTCTTTCTGGCGCCGTCAACACTTGCATCATATATCTTTCTTACCATTCTTTCCTCATTCATTCGCTCAACATGCCCAAACCACCTGAGCGACCCCATTTTTATTCTCTGTATTATGCTACGATCAGCTTTACATTCATTCCTAATATATTCATTCTTTACTCTATCATACATGGATTTACCACACATACGTCTAAGGGACCTCATCTCCACTGCATTCAATCTACTTTCGTTCCTCTTATGCCAGCTCCCGGCTTCACTTCCATACATTAGTGTCGGTACCAGAACTCCATTATGTACCGCCAGTTTTGCCTCGGTAGACATATTTCTATTAGAAATTATTGCATTCAAAGCACCGTTCACCCTATTCCCGGCAGTCACTCTCCTCTCTATATCTTTCTCAACATTCCCTCTTCTATCGAACACACTTCCCAAGTACACAAACTTATCTACTTGTTCCAAACATTCATTGCCTACTAGTATTTCACACGTTGTCTTATATATAATATGAAATAAATTTATGATAATAATAAACAAAATCCTACAGGAAACTTTCCTCTACAAATGTCATCAACACTTCACCCATTTTTAGTGGAATTAGAATAACCTGTGACATGCATTGCATATACTATGCAGGTCTCCGTTATGAAAGAAATGAAAGAAAGAAAGAAGTTAAAAATGTGCATGTGTCATTGAGCTGGGGTGAAAAACATATGAAATATTTGTATTATGAAGGTTTTATTTAGATGGCCCGGTTGCACGACCGATGCGACGTCACATTTTCAAAATCGTAGTGTGGGATGGGCTGTGACTATTCAGTATACACTTCACCGAACCAGCGGGTTTCCGAAATACAGAACTCAAAATGCCATCCCTCCCGCTTTTCCCATCTACATTCTACATAGATATATTCTAGAAAATACTTTGGTCTAGAAAATTTCTACGAAATATTTTTTTTGTATAAAAGAAGTATAAAAATGATTTTGAAATTCAACATAATAAAGTCGTATTTTTAAAGAATTTTATAATAAAAATTATAAATGAAAACAGGGTTATATTTTCATCGGTATTTGTAATATGTGAAATTTTCCTATTCTTACATTTTATGCAAAAGCAGCAGATACATTTGGATACAAGTATACTACCTACTATTAAGTTTAAGGGTAGTTTCGGGGTGCCAATGACTGCATAGGAACGAATTTCTTAGTTCTATATAAATAAACAGTAAGACTCGCCCAATTCCCGTATTATTATTTTTATTTTTTGTTGTATTTATTATATTTATTTATACAGTAGATACATAACAATATTTTTAATAATAATTTAATTATATGTTATAAAATTTTAAAGACATTATACTCCCCATAATATGAGCCGAAGCTCGAGCTTATGGGAGGTGTATTTTCAAGCCAAATTAGAGTACAAAAGCAGAAACCATTTAGAAGTAGAATTTTTTTAATACAGAAACCATTTGAGACATGTGGGCAATGTTACAATACATCGTTGTCGAAAATCGAGGATTTGACATCTTGATGCCTTCAAATATTCGTGATTCCAACTATTCGAATATCGAATAGTTAATGATAATAATATATTCGAATATATTCGTAAAATTTTTAAGAAATGAATAATTTACTTCGGATGATAAATACAGATAAATACATTCTATGTACACCTTGTAAACTTATTTATTATCATGGGACATATGCGTTTGCTTAAAATTTTCCACATTTTGAATATAACGATATATGGGAAACATATCTAGAATGGTAATAGAAAAAACACTTTTTTGGATACGCGTCGTTTCATGAAGGACCGTCCCAGTTTTCCGACGAGTTTTAGCATTTTGTCAGCGACTTGCAAACACTTCGTGACAATGTGTGTTTTGCATGTCCCGAACGTGAAACCTTAATACGATGTGGCCGTATTATTTTGTTGAGCATTACTTTTACTTAATTATGGTAGTTTCACGCCCACTTATTTAGTTTTTACAGAATCATTAAAATTCACAAATTACCATCGCTATTTTAATTACAGCGGGGCGATGAACACGGGGCCGCGATGTGCGCCCGTACGCGGCCGGCTCGTGTGTCATTTTATTTATTTTTCCCTAATTAATTCGGTTTCTGCGGAAATATAAAAAATGGTTTATCGCGCAAATTTTTTACAAATGCGCGATAACGTTTGTTTTATTGAATGTGAACCAGACACGACGTCGAATACCGAAGTGTGCGAGTGTTGTAATGTAATACCTTGGTCCTTAGAGGGGTGAGTTCTGTTATTTTCATGGGGCTGTAATTTTTGGTACCAATTGGACGGAACATTTAAATATGCATGAGAATGAGCATGCAGAGGCGGCTGACATTTTTGCTGATAGTATAACTGTTTATAGGACAAAGCTGATACAATTGTTTACATCCCAACGAAATGGAAATGGACAATAAATCTTTCTATTTTACCTTTAACTATTATTATTTGTACCTTTAACTTTATTATTATTTTATCTTATGTTTTTATGTTTTTCTTATGTTTTTCTGTATTTTCTGTATTATTATTATTATTACCTTTTAACTATTATTATTGTAACTTTTAACTGTATTTTTATTTTAACTGTCTTATGTTATTTAAAAAAAATATATATTCTGTATATTGTAAAAACCCATAAGGCGTTAAATAAATAAATAAATAAATAAATATTAGAAATAGTTCGATTCTACACTTTGCGAGTCTAAAAATAGACAAAAGTTATATTGTTTGAGGGATGAAATGAAAACCGCCTTGAAACATTCAAATAATCGTTTTTTTGTTGCTTTGCCTTATAGCTTGAAGTTTTAACACTCATTCAAAAATTCCAAGAATTGGCTGGGTTAAAGTAAATCGAAGCTAATGTGATTGGTGGGCGAATTCTTAAATAAATTACCATTTTTTTGGGTTTTTCTCGAAACTCCCTTTTCAGAATCTTGGAGATGATACCTCGAGAACTATGAGGTCGATCTTGTTCAAATTTTGCGCACATCTTAATAATAGGTGTACCCATAAGTAATCAATTATTTTTGGTGTGGAATGTTTGCTTCAAGCAAGCTCAGTAAAGTGAACGTGTAAAGACGTGTTTTATACGCAATATTATAATCCGTGATCTTGTGACTTGTGACAATTAAATTTAAATTTTTTAATTACTCTGTTGTAAAATGGCGGACAATCAACTATCTTAGAAAATTTACGTCATTGCATGCTGTTTCATTTTCTATCGGGTGTTAATGCAACGGTTGCAACAAAGAAAATTTGTGATGTGTATGGAGACTGAAATTGAAAGTAAATAAGTGCCAACGTTGGTTTAGAAAATTTTCCGATGTAATTATGACTTGTCTGATAGGTAGGGATTGATAATGATGCTTTAAAAACACCTAGAAGCAAATTTTTCTTAAAAATCTACCAACAAGATGGCAAAAGGTCCTAGATACGATGGAGACCAAATCGATTGAAAATAAAATTAAACGTAGTTAAATTCTTTTTTTGTTGCCACTTAAATAATTGTTTACTTATGGGTACACCTAATATTAACAATATCTACGATGTAGCGTACGACGTTTTAATAAGATAAATTTGAATTTTAAACGTGAATTTTTTTAGGAAAAAAATTTAAATTATTTTGTAACGTAAGTTGTTTGCACAAAAAAAAAACTTTTACATCACAGACATGTCAATCTTTCACACGTCAAATCAGGTTTTTTTTTGGGTATTTGTCTTTAAAATGTGTAGACATGTAATGTGGCAAAAGCGTGCATCTTAAAAACAATTATTTATGTCTCTTAGTCAAGCTTTAGAGCAATTCCTCGTATTTTATTTATTGTGAAGTTTTTTACCTCACTTATAAAATAAAATCTGTATTATCATGTATAAATACAAAATATGTATGTAATTTATGTATGAAATTGTACAGAGATAAATTAAATCCCTTATTAGGAGACAAGATTGTGTCACAGCAGAAGAATGCCTTCCCTCGTGTATGTTTAAAACATGACATTTGTGTGCTTCATAAATTATTAATTCTTGAATAATTAAAACCCCAAGTAAACAAAAGTCTTTTTAAAACAGACTTCTTTATTAATTTTTTAGTCTGTTTTTATAATTTAATTTAGTTTAATTTGAAATTTAGTTCCAAACCGGATCGCTTAAATAAAAAAATCTTCCTTGAAATAAAGCGCGACTTATATACTTTATACTTTTACACATGTAGGTATTCCATGTTCGCATCTCTATTAAAAAAAAAGTATTGGAACCAGCCACGGAACAAGGACATGTACCAAAAAAATTACGTTAGTTACTTACTTAACATGACGCCGTTTCCCGCAGCAGTAGGCAGAGAGGATAGAGCGCCACAGTCTTCTATCCTGACACACAACTCTTGCCTCATCCACATTCATACATCTTCGCATGCAAACTCGACGATTATTAAGGCTCCTAACACGTTATTCACGTCTGTATGTTTTGGTGGTCTGTGATATGTGCGTATATAATGGTTATAGACATACATATTACTTAGATTCTTAAGACATACTGTTTTTCCCGTATAAAATCTAAAACGGACTCCATCTTAGAATCGGTGTGTGCTTTGCAATTGCAGTTTTTTGTCGAATTTTTCCATTGGATAATAAAGTGGCGTCGGCGATTGATTATAGACACGCAATTATCGATGTCCCAAAAGAAGAATCAGATGATACATTGATTTCAAATGATTCAGAAAGAGCGATAAATAAAATTGTTACTGAAAAACAAAATTGTTAGTGAATTGAATGAATTCTATCATAGTAAAAATATTTCTTAGAAATATAAGGTTTTTTATGTAAAGAAAAAAGTTCTTATATTCTAAGAAAAAAAACTCTGCAACAAATTTTCTGACTGTACTACATATAGAATTCCTAGTGAAGAAAAAAGTTACACGAGCGAATAATTTAACATTAATAATTTAACTTTAATACGGCATTTTACAATATACAACATAATACAATATTTTTTATAAAATATAACAAGCTACTCCACATCCATTGACATTTTTTAAAGTTCGCGCGTTATATTTTGCTAGTTCATGGGTTAATTCTATTTCTGCCGATAAAAGAAAATCACGAAAATGAAATTTACAAAAGGGTGGTTGCTCACGGCAGAATCACAAGATGCGCTATAAATCAGATTTCAATTATTCCACGAATAACAAGTAAATATGGACAAGGACAAATGAATATCTAGTTCACACGCTCAAACAATACAAAGGACCTTTCCCACAGGTCTAGAGACTCCAACATCAGTGGTAGAACTCAGAAAATTATTGATAGCAAAGGATATAAGTTACCCATGAACTATTTCTATGTGTTATTACTGTAATGATCATGAATGATTAGTTTGCTGTATTTTGATTAGTATAATTCATTTACATAAGTGTGCTTTAAGTTGTTTTTTTTCAGAATATTTTTGAGTTTGTTCAAATCTTTCAGAACGGTAGTGCTGGATTTCTTGTCACAGAGAAATCGTTAATCAATTATATTGCTTTCAAAATTCCGTAAATCATTTGAAGTTTTCTCATTAGCGACATCTGTGAGGATTTAGGGGAATGAAAATGGCTGTAACAGGCCGCGTATGATACAACACACATGTGAAATGTGGAATACAATTCAAATATATACAACTTCCAAAAAATTAGTAGACATGGTATATTCTATCATGGGTGGAAATGGCGAGCGTTACATACGTGTAAGGTGATCACTTAAGCCAACCATACGATAGGTCGTAAGTCCTATGTACACCAAAAAATGACTTCTATACCTACTTTCCCATAAAAATACAGTTTCGTCTCTGTGAGACATCTATACATTAATTGTTTTTTTCTTTCTCTTCTGGTGATACAATGAATGATACGTAAAATATTGTTACATTAATTGTGAAAATATACCTGCAGACAAACGTCTATTGAGACGTTTTTCTGCAGGTGAGACGTCAGAGAGGTCTAGTGATATTTCAAAAATGTAAAGAAAACAAATAGATTAATATCTTAGTAATTAATGTAGTTTCTATTTACAACAATGTTAATAGAAGCTTCATTGATTACTTATTTATTAGAACGGATCCAGAAATAAAGAAGCCGCAAACTTGGGGTGACCAGGTTAACCGGAAGATGGTCCTGTTAGGAGCCTCGACGATCCTCGAACTTGCGTGCAAAGATGTATAAATGCAGATAGGACGATGTGTCCCACTCCATCCTCCCTGTCTACGTCCACCGGGAAGCGGGGTGATGGTAAGTAAAAAAAAAATTAAAAAAAAACCTAACCCATAAAAACCAAGTTTTTATTATACTCCCTTTCTCATTTACTAGTGGAAACTGGTTTGGCGCTTAACGTTGGGCTTCGGTCGGGCGACGCTACGAAAGGGAGGAGTAAAAAATTTCCAAAAATCCAAAATTATACTACAATCAGGTTTAGTGTCTACCAGACGCGTCGCAGTCTTAACCATTAAAAATTTGAAAAATCCAAAATTAAACCACTTATAATTATTATTTTTTTTAAACGAAAATTTGACAGATCTTTTTGATCGTCGCCACGAGTCTGCTTGCAAAGTTTCAGCTCGATTGGATCATGGGAAAAGGGTTAAAAATCGATCCAAAGTTTTTGCGTCAATCAATCAGACGCCACGAGTTAAAATAAAGGGAGTACGAAAAAAAATGACTACAATTTTGACGTAAATTTGACATTCTTATTGGTAACGCGCCAATTCATTTATTTATCTCCAAATTTTTTTAATTCTTTAACAAATCCACGTAAAATTATTCAGATTAACCCAACTACAATTTAATAGACAGATTAATCAAATTATACCGTTCGACTTGGCGATTACGAAATATGTACATATTTCAAAATTAAATGAAACACTGTCGATAATTAACGTGAACGTCTGATTTATTAAATTATTTTTTATATTCGGAAACTTTAAATGATTAACTTTTTTTTGTTCTTGTCGTCCGTCGTAGTCATGCGTAGCACGTATTTAAAGTCCATTAAAGTAAACATTTTCAGCGAAGAAATAATAGTTACTTTTAACGTCATATTTATACGCGACTAAATAAGGAAATACTAAAAATAAAATCTTCAAAACCGTGGGTAAACTTATTTTTATTACGGAATTTAAATGGGTCTAGATAAGTTATCTTTGTAAGGGCAAGCATAATATCTACATGGCGATTACTATATGAATAAAAAGCGTCAAAATATGTTTGCCTGACACGAAACGCGTAACATACGCGGATTAAACTCCGTTTAATTATTTCACAAACGAAATTCATTGTATTTTTTTTTTATTTAACCGTGTTACAATATACAGGGTTATTTGCAAAAAACATTAATAACCTCGCAGGACTATATTCCTGCCTCGATTATGAGTCGAAAATGTTCATGCTATTATGACCTAATATCAATAGTTATGGAGATATGCGACATCAAAGCTTGCATTTTTTTCTCTCAATATTTCTGACTTATTTTTTGTAAAATGTTGGACTATCATTATTACACTAACTTTTATCGAATATGAAAAATTCATTCCCTTTGATACAAGTTAAATAAAAAAATAATAACCTTCGAATTCCAATTAGAAAACATTCCAATTGGAATTTTTTCAGGGTTTTTATCACTTTATTTAACTTGTATTAAAACGAATGAATTTTTCGTAATTGATATCAGTTACTGTAATGAAAGTCCAACGTTTTACAAAAAATACGCCGGATATATTTTGAAAAAAAAGCAAACTTTGATGTCGCATATCTTCATAGCGAATTATATTAGGTCATAATAGCTTGAACATTTTCGACTCATAATCAAGGCAGGAATATAGTCCTGCGAGGTTATTAATGTTTTACAAATAACCCTGCATATATTTTTATTTTTCCCGTGTCTTGATTTTTATTTTTTCAGTGTTCCTTATTATCTAATTGCTATTGTGCATAACGTATTGTAATTTTTTTGTGTATATTCATTGGTTCGGGGCGGTGGGATTCAATTGAAATACTTTTAGTATATAAAATTAAATAGAAATACAATTAAACTTTTATTAAATACACTAAGTCACTAGACACAAACTTAACCGGAACACTATTAAGTAATTCGCACTAATGATCATTCGAGAATATTCCGTTTATCTCTGGAACACTTGATTTCGCATCTTTTTTCACTGGTACTTTATTTGCTGGTTGTCTATGTTCGCTCGGATTCGCTATATCTAAAACTTCGCAAAAAGTCAAACTAAGACAATAATAGCGCGATGTCGCCGCCGCTTATATGGGGAATGTTATGTCTCGAATGTTCTGGTATAAACTCGGGTAATAATCGATTTATAGCTTATTCCAAAATGTTCAGATTATTGAGAAATCTTCGACCATACGCAGTTCCTTTCGCTTCAAGCATATCGTGACAGTATTTATATTTTAACGCGTTTTAAGATATTTTTATTAATAGCATGTTGATCTATTGTTTCTATAGTTTTTAGATCGATTGATAATGCCCTCTTAAAGCGAAACGCGCGCGAAACACAAAAATTAGTATAACTAATTTTACTTTTTTTTTTATTTGGAATTCAAACAGCTAATTTAACATTAACAAGTAGAACATGATATAATAATAATATTAAGCCAATTACATGAATTCACTTAATTAACCAATGTAGAATACTATGTATTGTATACAAGATAATAAGAAGATATATTTAACAAATTCAATAAAGAGAACAAGGAAGAATAAACGAATATACATACATATTTCTATTTTCATTCGTGTAATTATGGAGTTCTACTAACTCACCTCCGAAACAATATAATTTATTGGTATATGTACCATGTTTCTAACATATTTTAATGTTTTTTTTTTCACCGCATTGTTATATTTTACTTTTTACTTATTTGTGCTCTGTGTAGGTATTACGCATTTTTATGGAAGCATACAAGTGGAAAGAGGGTGATTTTGAAGAGTTTATTTAACTATTTTTTATTTACCGCATATTTGATATTGTTACCTTTCATCTGCTGACAGCATAAATTATTAGATAAAATATAAAAAATAAACCCATAAAACCAAGTTTTTATTATACTATTAAAACAGGTTTCGCGCCTACTCCACGCGTTGGGCTCGAAAATAAAACAATATATAAATCGTTAACAATTTTTAAAATCCAAATTATACTATAATTATTTTTAAAAAAAATGAAATTTTGTTAGATCATTTTAATCGTCGCCACGAATCTGCCTGCAAAGATTCAGCTCGATTGGATTACGGGAAAAGGGTTAAAAAAAAGATCCAAAGTTTTTTCGGCACACAAGCCGACAAGCAGACGCTACGAGTTGAAAGAAAGGGAGTAAAAATGCTGCAGTTTTTTTAATAGTTATTAATAAAAAATATACAGAAATTATGTAATAATTTTAACGCGACGAAACTCGAGCCGAGAATATTATTTTCGGCGTAAAGCTTCAGTTGACGATTTGAGCACACAAAACGATCAAACAATGTTACGAGTAGGGTAATTGCTGCGCCGATCTCTCCGTATCATATTCCGTACATGTGTATGCGTGTGCTTTGGTTGTGTAGGCCCCTTAAGTGAAGTAGCAAAGACAAAGCATTATTGTATGTTGCACGTAAATTGTATTACCGAGGTTCAACCGATGTAAGCTCCACCGGAATACGTGATTGATAAGCCGGGCGCGTTCAAAAATAATTTTATCGCGAGGCCTCAAACGAATAGGGCTTAATACAAAGCGTAAAAGGGAAAATGGTTGAAGATCGACGATGTTCTGAGATAATACAAGGAGTGGGAGAAAATTGTATTTTCATCTCTTCAACATTATTATCGCAAGTTTTCCTTGCGTTTACTTTTCTTATTATAATTTTTATGATATATTTTTTAATATAATATTCCGCGTTTTTCTTCGCGAAATTTATAATTTTCTCGTCACGCCGTGAAGTGTTTTATTATTATCATTAATTAAAGCATTAACTTTGTGGTTAGACATTGTAACAGCGTTAGTTAAATTATTATAAACCACTACCAGATTTTAGGTCTACCGGTTTCGAAACGCATCCGTCTCTTCGTCAGGACCAACACACTACACCACTATGCACGCAAACTTGGCCATCCGAGAAAAGCTGCATTGGTTGGGCGCTCACTGGATACCGACCATCACTTTGCATTCGAGATAAAGATCCTAGGAGAGCCCAAGAGTCACCATGAATATCTTGCCAAGGAGGCACTGGATATCTACCAGCACCCGGTGAACATCAATAGAGATGATGGTCTCAAATTGAGAAACTTACGGTATCCGTCGCTTTACAACCAATCTCATCGCGGACTCCGCAAAGATAGTGACCCAACAATAGATGGAACAAACAACTATGGAATAGACAACTCCCCCTGACAATACATAATACGTCCGACACGGTATTGCCGCGGAATACGTAAACACATACGCGTCCGGTTTTCGACACGGTATTGCCAGTGTTAGGAGCAACACTTCCCACGAAACACTCTGCTTTCGACACGGTATTGCAAGCAAATACAATCAAAACCACAATATCAACACTCATAACAACACATCAGGCCTGATAATGGACCCTGCAATGGGATCAGAAAGGTCGTAAAAACATGAAAAACCTAAGCTAAGAACATTTTTAATATATCATAATATTCTGTTAGTTAAAATAAATATATATTTTCGCTTTTTTTCCAAATATATGTTTACGTACAACATGCTTCAATATACTGACTGCACGCGTCTGCTATCATAAAGCTATGCTACAGACACGTATACGAATACGATTAATTTATTCAATAAATCCCTCTACAGCACGCGTAAATGAGAAAAGGACTTAATACCGGGTAAATAATAACCAGCCCAAAAGCAATGCCTACCTAGCCTCGTTTGAAGAGATAAATGTTATTTTAAAAATAATTATATTATTTTTAATTTTTTTAAATAAAATTTTAATTAAATAAAAAAATATAAAATTACTTAGACTTAGAATACACCAGTTTAATGGACTCAATTTTTACTTATGTTTTGTTCTTTCCCTTTTAAATATTTTGATTTTATCTTTTATATTTATTTTTTTGGTTTATTTTATCTTCTTATCGTATTTAGCTGGTATATTGGTTTAATTATCTTTATTTTAAAGGTCTCTAATTATTACTGTTTGCTGATGTACTAATGTTTATATATATATTGTTCATTTATTTTACATTGTTCATTTTATTTTGTTTTATATTGTTCATTTATCTTAAATATGTTCTATTTATATTATTATTTTTAATTATTTACTGTAAAACGTGTTTTATGTTAGGTATATAAAAATCCATTTCATTTACTTGTATTAAAAAGCCCACTAGGGCGTTTATTATTAATAAATAAAAAAATAATAAATAATAATAATGCTACATGTACAAAAATTAATAAAACAGCAATTATTTTGTCGTTGAATATCAAATACATACACGAGGGATTTATTGACGTGAAAAAAAATGTTTCAGCAGACGATATCGACTTGGGATAATGTGCATGCATCGTCTGTCGCCTGCGAATAGTCAGTGCGATGAAATGTCAGTGCGGATATTCGAGGTTCGTGTCCCGGGGCGAAATATTGGCGACGCGCGGGCTGCCGCGGACCGAAAGAGACTGAAGAAAGCCACACTAAATTTGCATTAACTCACCCGCTGCCATTTGTCCTAAGAGCCAAGCCAGGTTATTTAACGTCTCATCTCCCTAACTTCGAAAAAAAAATTACAGTACAGTTTTTTAACGTAGCATTAAAATTCTTAAAATAACTGTGATAAACACATAAGTAAAATAATCGTGAAAGGCGCTTCGTGCGATGTTAGAAAAAAATCTTCGTTTGTTCATTTTCATTAGAATCAAACCGATATCTCGAAGCGAATCCAGGGGTTTAGAAACACTGGATAATGTGCTCAATAAGGATTTATGGGTATAAAATAATCAAATTTAAAATAAATTAAATTTTAATGAATATAATTATTAAGTTCTGGGATTTTGCGTAAAGCGTCATTTTAAATATGACTGGCTTACTAGGCCACTGTGAAACGGTCAACTGAGTGTTTGCCTAGTACCTGAGACAAAACAAGCTGTCATATTTAAAATAACACTTTACGCAAATTCGCCAAACTGTCTATTAAAAATAAACATGAAGTTTTACAAACTAAACACAAAAACCATAAATAAAATAAAAAAGCATTTCAAATAGATACTCGTACATAATCCACGGCTCTGTTAGCTCGATACAGATCTTCAAATCAATTAGCAGAACGACAGAATAATTTTTCATTTTTGTTCACGCTCTCGAGAAATGCGAATGGGCATTTTGCCCCACGTGTTAAAGCAGTATGAATGAAACCTTAAATGAAAACGCTCAATACATTATAGAATGAACTCCAAATAAATAGAGAAATAGGGCTATTCTAATATACATTATTAGGTAATAAGGACCTACAGTAACTAATAATATAAGTATAAATACTACGTGTTTCGAGTAATGCCTAAATTCCACTTCAAATTAGTTAGTCCACTTCACATTAGACTTCTTTAATTAATCAAAACAATTGTATATATTTCACGAAGCCAAAAACCCGAAATTAAGCCCGCTAGAGTGATAAAATCGCAAATAACAATAGACAGAAGAAAAAGAGATACTTAGAAACGCTTTCATCCGGTAGTGGATAGTGATATATTATATATTTTTTCAAGTCCCTTGGTAATGACGATGTTTGTACCTTAGAAGAGTTAATTCACTATTGAGATTGTTAATTCAATATGAAGATTGTTCGTATTTGAAATAGAGGCACGTTGTTGCAAACTTAGGAGTGATCCCATACTAAATGCCCATTCTCCATATGTATTATCGTGATTTCTAACGGGACCATCTTCCAGTATCTGGTTAATCTGGTCGTGCCACGCCTTCCGCGGTCGCCCTGTCTTTCTGGCACCACCAACACTTGCATTACACATCTTTCTTACCATTCTTTCCTCATTCATTCGCTCAACGTGCCAAACCAAACCACCTAAGCGACCCTGTTTTGTATACACAACAACAATATATACAACTTCCAAAAAATTGATAGACGTGGAAATCTATCATGAGTGGAAATTGCGAACGTTGCATTGTGTAAAGTGATCACTTAAGCCAGCCGTACGATAGGTCGTAAGCACCCAGACTTCCATACCTACTTTCCCATTAAAAAAATACAATTTCGTCTATGTGAGATATGTTAATATGTGAGATAATATATCTTGATAAAATTCGGTTTGATGACCGAATAAAATAAAAATAAAAATTACAAGCGTTCTGTTCACGGTTATTACATAACGATCTCGCTCCCTATTCGGCAACTCTCTTTATTTTATTTTTATTTATTTAACTGAACCGACTGAACGTTTTCCTGCATTATACAGTCTTACGTTAAACAATATCTGAGAAAAAAAACCTCGGAGAATCACAATTTAAAACGTACCGGTCGCGAACGTCACGTCACACTTTTCTGATTACGCCCCCTCAACTCCTTCGGTCCCTTCTCGACGCCCCCAGCCGCCCTCCCGAAAACCTTAACCGCGGAAAAGCTATCTACGAGGGAAAATTGCAAATGTACCAAAGGGCCCCGGCAGTTTCTCTCCGCTGGTGGCGCCTCGGAAACGTGGATCTTGTATATTTCCTAGAGTCAGTATTCCCATCACGTCATAAGGAAAACATTCCGGGTCATATGAGATTCGCGGGGGACGGCGGCGCGCTTTCGCGGCAGGACAAAAGGGGATTATCAAATTTACATCGGTAATAATTCCAAACACACTAAAAAGATTCAATCAACGGATGAACAATGTGTATCAGAGATAACATCGCGGCGACCCAGATAAGCGAAAAAGGAATACGTTAAGGGGGGGGTAAGGTTTTTAACTTTTTTTTTGCATTTTATTTTTAATTTTTTAAATGAATGTATAACATCGCAAGAATATTGTGTCAAAATTTCAAGTCAATCGGAGCAAAATTGATGAAATTATGAACATTTGAGCGATACTCAGACTGATTTTCTATACCTGCTCGGGCAGCTGAGAGACGCGCTCACCTGAGGACTACCGAACGAGCTATTTGTATTGGAAGAGTTTTGCGTAGACAAGGACAAAAAGATGCTGATGATGAAAGCTCTTTACTGTGTGAACATGGCATCGACGATTATGTGTAAGTATAAAATAAGTGTTGAGTTTTATTTTGAATTTTACAGTGTGCAAAACTTTAAAGCGTATTCCCCACATCTCACGTTTTCAAAGTCGGTTTGATTTATGATATATTGAGGAAGAAAATTGGAATCGAGGTCGTCGGATATCGGCCGATTACGACTTGATATTTTTAAAATTATCATGACCATTACCAATCCTTCAAGTTAAGCAACCATAACGTCGCTGTATACATAATTAATCCCATGTGACGTTTTAGTACATTCTGAGATAAACGAATAAAACCGTTTTAATAAATAATTGCACAGACTAGATTTATAAAAAAATATTTTGAATAATTACTAGGCAGACTTTCCAGATGAACGGCAATGTTTTTTTTTAAGTATATCTCCATAATTTTTATCAATTGGCGAAAATATAACATCGAACCATACGTCTTAGTAGCAGGCTTAGGTCACGGTTAGAGAATTAAGGTCTCATTCTGAGAAATGCACTTTTTAAAAATGTTCTTAGGTTTTCACGGCCGTTCAGAATCTTCTGTGTGGTCCATCATCAGGGCTGATGACATTAGCTCTAATGATGGACCCTGCAATGGGATCTGAAACGTCGGCCAGAGAGGTCACATATACGCGGCAGAATATCCCAGAAAAATGCACATTTTGCCATCTCTATTCTAACTCTTACTTCTCGAGATGGATCCCATTCCTTCCCGCCCATGCACTCAAGGAGTTAAATTGCGTGACACATACTATTAATTAATTGTTAATGATAATATTAGGTCCTTACATATGAAATTGACGTTTAGTACGGGAGGAACATAAAGCCGATTTTTTTTATTATAATATATTTATTTAATCAAAGTATGTACCATTGCTATCTATGCACTTTTGCCATCTCATAGGTAGTTCATCGATCCCTTTACTAAAAAAACCATTCGGACGGGAATCAATAAAATCTTTGAAGGCGGTTTGGACTGCCCCATCGGAGTTGAATTTTTTCCTTTGCAAGAAGTTATCCAAATTTCGAAAAAAATGGTAATCTGTTGGGGCAAGGTCCGGAGAGTACGGTGGATGTCTTAGACATTCCAATTGAAGCTCCTCTAATTTGGTAGCCGTCTGTTGTGCAGTGTGTGGTCTAGCGTTATCATGAAGCAGCAGTGGCCTAGAGCGATTAACCAGCCTCGGTTGTTTAGCAGCTAGCTTTTCCATCATGGTTTGCAGTTGCTGACAATAGACATCTGCCGTAATCGTCTGGCCAGATTTAAGAAAGCTGTAGTGAACGACACCAGCACTAGTCCACCAAACGCTCACAAGTAACTTTTTTGGAGTCAATTTTCGCTTGGGGCATGGTTTGGCTGGTTCGGCAGGGTTCAGCCATTGCGATGAGCGCTTCCGATTATCGTACAGGATCCACTTTTCATCACAGGTAATGATTCGATTTAAAATCCCTTCATTATTGTGCCGGTTGAGTAATGCAACGCAGCAGTCAACGCGCGTTTGTTGATTTGCTTCACTCAATTCGTGAGGTACCCACCTTTCAAGCTTTTTCACCTTACCAATTTGCTTCAAGTGGATTAAAACAGTTTTATCACTAACACCGCAGTCCTGCAGCTAACTCGGATGTGGTTGCATGGATCCCTTCCACATAAGCCCTTCATTCTTCATTATCAACTTACGTCTCCGGCCGTCCCTGGCTTGTTCGGCATGTCGAAATTTCCAGAACGAAAACGCTTGGAACAACAACGCACTGTGTTTTTTTCGGCACCGTCGCCATACACATCATTAATCCTTCGAGCCGGTTCTGCAGCACTGGTGCCACGGTGGAACTCGTACTCGTAAATAACGCGATATTTAAAGTTTTTCATTTTGTAAACTGAGTGACGCAAAGAAAAAAACAATTGAGGAAAAAACAAATGAATTATAATTTTCAAAACACAAATACATGAGTAAATAGCTGTATAAATTTGGATTTGGAATTCCTAACCAAAGAGAAGATATTTGAGATCAAATTTGCCGATTCGGCAAAACGTCAATTTCATATGTAAGGACCTAATACTATATTTGCAGTTTAGCAAAGAATACTTCCATTGTTCGGAAATCGACTAGCGAGAAGACGTCAAAGCTTCGTTTGATATTCTCGTAAACAGTCTATTACTTCCCGAATAAAAATGGAAAAATATAAATAAGTGAATTAATAATTCAAAGAGAAACATATAACTATCAAATATTGACGACTTGTTAAGTCGCTGGGATAGTGAAATTGGTAACATGCTGTGCGCGAAACACAGAGGTCCGTGGTTCGAATCCAGGTTCCAGCATTTAATTTTTCAGTTTTATTATTTGATATTTGTGTATTTCTCTTTATTTCATTTATTTATTTCGTATTAAATTATATATATATATATCTTTATTTGTATATTCAGATGATTTATTAATTAATTTCATTGCCGAATTTTGAATACCTTGTATTTTTTAATTTTACAAGATAGACCCCAGTTAGTTATTCCGTATTTTATAACCGATTCCGCTGACGATTGATGTATAGTTTTCATTGTCTGTATTGCAACATTATATCTAATTTTGTGCATATATCCCAAAACTGTTCTCAATATTATCTTGTTTATCTGGGTATCCATTTAAAGAAACTATCTATAATCAAACCAAGAAACAGATATTCATTTACTACTTTTCTGTTGAGGAATCTCAACAGTACAATAATTTAAAGTAGCAAAACAAATGGATAATAGGTATAATTGTACCTATATTATCATACCGTGGATCCACCTAAGCATTTATTAGTGGTGGTCAAAATCACAAGAATCATTAGATTTATCTGATGTCATGTAAAGTGTTGTAATTTCAACCGGTGACACACTAACCGTTATTTGGGATTTGTATCTGATTGTGTCGATGATTGATAACAGTTATATCTTAATTATACATTTTTTATTATCCATTTATTTATTCATTTAAGGCTAGATTGCAAATGTATATTTCGGCGTTGTTTTTTACGAATATGCGGGTTTTTATTATTCATTTATATCAGAATGTATATTCTAGACTGCAATTTATTTAGGGTAATAACTTAGAACGTTTGTTCTTTTACAAAAGTAATAAACTGAACATTATTTAAAATAATTATGAAAATATAATCATTAATCGGCAGACCGCGGCAAAAAAATTATTTTTAGTATCCTAGGCGGCGCAATGTTTTAATCACTTACTTACGTTTATGATAATATTATTTTTAATTGTGTTCTTGAAAACATTTTCAAAATTATTGTGAATATAAAAACTGATCTAAAAGGAGTTAAACACTGAAATAATTTTCATGCACATTTTAGTGTACGTTTCACATCATGTAAAAGCCCAATTTGAGGCGTTATTTACCAAAGCATGTACTTACCCACTTTTAAAAAAATAAAATAAATTACAATTATAATTATTTTAATTTTTTCCTTACCACCCTGTACTCACTCAAAGATTCAAACGCCGAAAACATCTGAGCAATTCGTTTGCAATCTTGTCTTCTATTTATTTATTTACTTGTAAATATTACAATGTTTCATATATTTGGGACCCAACTAACTCGTATTAACATGTATTAACTGCAAGTCTGCAAAAAGTCATGTGGCCGTATTGGCCGAAAATCGATAAAACATGAAAGTGGGTAGATACCTAGATACTTGAATTCTTATCAGATTCTGTTTACATGCGAGTTTACGAATTGTTCGATCGTTTCTTAAGAAAGTTTTTGTTTGACCGAACTATTTTAAATATTCGAGGTTACGTCTGTGAGTATGAGTTTTGATTCTTTTCATGAAACTCAATGCTTAGATTTTTACAACTCAATACTTGGAGCAACATTAATACGTAATTTTGTCTATATTTTAGTATAATTTCTACAGCGCGTACATGAGTATTTTTTCTTTATATAACGAATCACGCGCTTTGAGCAAAGGTTCTATCGAGTCCAGAGGTGACTGTTAAATCCTAAACAGAACCTTGGCGAACTCGTCATGAGTCGAATATAAGACTGACTCAAATGATAGCAGTCATTTTTTAAGTAAAAAACACATAAATCACTTCGTTTTGCGTTTGTTTTTTCATAATAAATCTGCGGGATCGATGTTGTTGCAAAAATACATTTAGGTAGAGAAAAAAGAGAAATCGTTTTGGGATTACCGTGCCTCGAAACCAGTTTCTTTGTGAATACGCAGAAGTGTGTAGTCCAATTTTCGATAGTTGCCTCGTGACCGAAGATACATTAGAAGATGGTACTCAGAAATATCTAATAACCAGTTTTAACCAGAAGCTGCAGTGGCCTGATCTGTTTGAAATTTTGTGTATAATTATATTATTGATGAATTTGACGATAACATGGTAGAGATTATTCACGATGATCTTAGAAACATAAACTTTGTTACTCCTACGTGTGTTTACACATTTCGAACATTTTCGACTCATAATCAAGGCAGAAATATAGTCCGTGAGGTTATTAATGTTTTCCAAATAACCCTGTATAATATACTCTGTTAATTTCCCATAAATAAAATAATTAATCGCCTCCTTAGAAAAAATCTCAGGCTCCTTGGGTAACTCCTTAAGCAATGAGACGTTTATATTAACTTCTAGGCAGATGATTTAGGGACCAAGGCTCTAAGCTGCGGTGGAGTAGGTAATTGTTAAGTTATTCTCAAAATGGCTTTGTAAAACACCCTTTTAAACGCGGTACACCGTATACTATGATTTATTTTTTATAATGAATGGTAGAAGAGTCAATAACACCAGATTTTCCATCTCAAATTATCCAGCTTCGACTGGTTATTACATCACAGTCTGGACCAGAACCCGAGACCAACATCTCAATGCAGTTTCATCACTGCCTAATAACGGGAAATGTCGGAAGAAACGTTTCTGAGGGGACAAGATTCCAATCGAGGAATTCAAATAATGCGTTAATATTCCCATATTATTTGTGTTGTTACAAGCCAGATAGTTGCACGCGAGTATTCCTGGCTCTGCATAACATGCTTACAAGCAAAACAGCTGCGCATCACTAAAGTTTCTGGAAAAATAAAAATTAATTTTATATTAAAAAATATTGATCGTATTATATGTATATATCTATTTCTTTTATTTGAATAATTTCATAAAAATCTTTCCATCGTCAGGGTGTTGAATGATTGTAATAATAATATTAGGTCCTTACATATGAAATTCACGTTTAGTATGGGAGGAACATAAAGTCGATTTTTTTTTATTATAATATATTTATTTAATCAAAGTATGTACCATTGCTATCTATGCACTTTTGCCATCTCATAGGTAGTTCATCGATCCCTTTACTAAAAAAACCATTCGGAAGGGAATCAATAAAATCTTTGAAGGCGGTTTGGACTGCCCCATCGGAGTTGAATTTTTTCCTTTGCAAGAAGTTATCCAAATTTCGAAAAAAATGGTAATCTGTTGGGGCAAGGTCCGGAGAGTACGGTGGATGTCTTAGACATTCCAATTGAAGCTCCTCTAATTTGGTAGCCGTCTGTTGTGCAGTGTGTGGTCTAGCGTTATCATGAAGCAGCAGTGGCCTAGAGCGATTAACCAGCCTCGGTTGTTTAACAGCTAGCTTTTCCATCATGGTTTGCAGTTGCTGACAATAGACATCTGCCGTAATCGTCTGGCCAGATTTAAGAAAGCTGTAGTGAACAACACCAGCACTAGTCCACCAAACGCTCACAAGTAACTTTTTTGGAGTCAATTTTCGCTTGGGGCATGGTTTGGCTGGTTCGGCAGGGTTCAGCCATTGCGATGAGCGCTTCCGATTATCGTACAGGATACACTTTTCATCACAGGTAATAATTCGATTTAAAATCCCTTCATTATTGTGCCGGTTGAGTAATGCAACGCAGCAGTCAACGCGCGTTTGTTGATTTGCTTCACTCAATTCGTGACGTACCCACCTTTCAAG
The DNA here is from genome assembly GCA_016648135.1 of Agrypnia vestita. Lineage (NCBI taxonomy): Eukaryota > Metazoa > Arthropoda > Insecta > Trichoptera > Phryganeidae > Agrypnia > Agrypnia vestita. Next base: position 4,345 of record JADDOH010013523.1, on the reverse strand, counting down.
CTTTTTCACCTTACCAATTTGTTTCAAGTGGATTAAAACAGTTTTATCACTAACACCGCAGCCTGCAGCTAACTCGGATGTGGTTTGCGATGGATCCGCTTCCACAATAGCCTTCAATTCTTCATTATCAACTTTGGTCTCCGGCCGTCCACGGGGCTTGTTCTGCAGGTCAAAATTTCCAGAACGAAAACGTTGGAACCAAAAACGCACTGTGTTTTCTTTTGCGGCACCGTCGCCAAACACATCATTAATCCTTCGAGCCGTTTCTGCAGCACTGGTGCCACGGTGGAACTCGTACTCGTAAATAACGCGATATTTCAAGTTTTTCATTTTGTAAACTGAGTCTCGCAAAGAAAAAAACAATTGAGGAAAAAACAAATGAATTATAATTTTCAAAACACAAATACATGAGTAAATAGCTGTATAAATTTGGATTTGGAATTCCTAACCAAAGAGAAGATATTTGAGATCAAATTTGCCAGTACGGTAAAACGTCAATTTCATATGTAAGGACCTAATATAACATGTAAGATGTCTGTTTTTTTTTTTTGAATTTGCAAATCATTTATTAGAAAACGATCACGGTTTTGATAAAAATTTAAGACTTTCTATTGTACACACAAATAATTTTGGTCTGAAATTGAATAATATAGGATCATTAGAAATTAGTAAAGCATGTAATAGTTAACAAAATATTACTAATAATCAATTAATTAAAGTACTAGCCCAATTCTAAAAAAATTTCCAATAATTGCGAATAATCAAGAACTTCAGTAATAATATTTTAAAATATTTTTCAATTAATTTAGAAAAACAAGAAACAAAAGACATTTCATTATGATATTTTGGCAGTTATACAACACCCTGACGATGGAAAGGTTTTTCTGAAACATGTTGGTGTAATTAATCAAATATAAAAAGAGTAGATATATATAAATAAATCAATCAATAGTTTAAAATATCAATCTACAATATTGCTGAATCAATTGAAAAAATAATTTAATATTTTTATATAAATTATCATATAAAATATTGTTAAAAATATAATATGCTGGTACGCGATAGCAGTTGAAAATTAAATATATTGATTTTCAGTTGTATCCTAGTAGATATGTAATAATTCGAAAGAATATCATATATACCTACGTAAATAAGGAATATTGCTAAAAAAAACTCCACTTTAAAAAATTAAATATAGAGGTATCATTACCAGTTGCAAAATCTATGTATACTAACTTGTAAATGAAAAAAAATAGCAACAGATGTCTTTAGCAGAGGCAAGTATAATATATATTAAATTTTCTTGATTCGAACTATATACAGGACTTTCAAAAAAAAATTGATAATGTGTGGATGTTCTTACGATGGAATTGGTGAACGCTGCATTTGTAGAGTGATCACTTAAGCCAGCTCATACAGGTTGTTAGCCACCATAGCACACTTCCATCCACTTTTCTCATATATAAATAGCTTCATCTCTGTGAGACTTCTATAATCTTCCCTTCTACTTCCGTCCCACATTCCCCTCCACCCTCTCCACTCGCTATTAATGTATGTTAAAGTAAATTTTTAAATTCAGTGGAAAATTTTTAAGATTATTTTGCTGTTAATTTTTCCCTAACAAAATAAATAAATAAACACACAAATACACACACTCACACAAACTCATTATTGGACATGTTTTTTCTTACTTTTTTATCGATTGTATATATGTGTTTTCTTGTAATTGGCCCAAAACTCTGTACATCAATTATTGTTTTTTTTTCAAGATTGATTAATTATATGGCTGTAAGAAAACCAATAAATGAAAATAAGATAAATAAAATAATTAGTGAGTAATTTATATGAGAAAGTAGATACGGAAGTCTTTGGGTTTTTATATAAAGCCCTGAAATGCGTAAATATATAAATAGAATATAATTCAATTGTTTATGATTGTTTTTAATATGTATTTTTGAGTAAAGTATTACTTTATAATACGCACACAACACAAATATGATATCAAACACATTTTACAAACGTTTAATTTAAAATAATTACCAATTTTAATTTTTAATACAGCATAATGTTTTGAGTATCCTAATACCGATGCATGCATAAAAAAAATATGAAGAACTTATAAATACGAGTTTTATGAATATCCTGACTCTAAAAAGCGGCAACAAATAATATAACCACTGAATACAATAACTGGCCACTATTGTACATGTTGGGCTTAAAACCACAAATAATAATATCCAAAAATATTAGGTGTAACATCAGCAATAAAGAAACACGTTTGTATCTGGGAAACTTGCAGATTGTATTAGGTCCTTACATATGAAATTGACGTTTAGTATGGGAGGAACATAAAGTCGATTTTTTTTTATTATAATATATTTATTTAATCAAAGTATGTACCATTGCTATCTATGCACTTTTGCCATCTCATAGGTAGTTCATCGATCCCTTTACTAAAAAAACCATTCGGAAGGGAATCAATAAAATCTTTGAAGGCGGTTTGGACTGCCCCATCGGAGTTGAATTTTTTCCTTTGCAAGAAGTTATCCAAATTTCGAAAAAAATGGTAATCTGTTGGGGCAAGGTCCGGAGAGTACGGTGGATGTCTTAGACATTCCAATTGAAGCTCCTCTAATTTGGGAGCCGTCTGTTGTGCAGTGTGTGGTCTAGCGTTGTCATGAAGCAGCAGTGGCCTAGAGCGATTAACCAGCCTCGGTTGTTTAGCAGCTAGCTTTTCCATCATGGTTTGCAGTTGCTGACAATAGACATCTGCCGTAATCGTCTGGCCAGATTAAAGAAAGCTGTAGTGAACGACACCAGCACTAGTCCACCAAACGCTCACAAGTAACTCGCGTTTGTTGATTTGCTTCACTCAATTCGTGAGGTACCCACCTTTCAAGCTTTTTCACCTTACCAATTTGCTTCAAGTGGATTAAAACAGTTTTATCACTAACACCGCAGCCTGTAGCTAACTCGGATGTGGTTTGAGATGGATTCCGCTTCCACAATAGCCTTCAATTCTTCATTATCAACTTTGGTCTCCGGCCGTCCACGGGGCTTGTTCTGCAGGTCGAAATTTCCAGAACGAAAACGTTGGAACCAAAAACGCACTGTGTTTTCTTTTGCGGCACCGTCGCCATACACATCATTAATCCTTCGAGCCGTTTCTGCAGCACTGGTGCCACGGTGGAACTCGTACTCGTAAATAACGCGATATTTCAAGTTTTTCATTTTGTAAACTGAGTCTCGCAAAGAAAAAAACAATTGAGGAAAAAACAAATGAATTATAATTTTCAAAACACAAATACATGAGTAAATAGCTGTAAAAATTTGGATTTGGAATTCCTAACCAAAGAGAAGATATTTGAGATCAAATTTGCCAGTACGGTAAAACGTCAATTTCATATGTAAGGACCTAATATTATAAGATATGAGACATTTTAGAGTAAGAAAAAGCAACATATTGAAAATTAGGCTATCGAGACAACTTTACAAGTAAGATTAATAAAGTTACTGTACATAAAAATAAATTATAATTTTTATCTTTTGAATAAAATACAAATTTCCATTATCTATTATTTTCTGAGAGAACTTTCGGAAGACATCTTCATTCAGGAAGATATCTATTTTAAGGATCATTTCACTGAGTCAGATTCTGGTAATCCACATCATCAAATATGAAACCAAACTACCACATCTATCAAAATTAAGAAGTTGTATGTTGTATATGTTATTTTTAAACTTGGCTCCACGGATTACTTTACTAAAGCCATCTGTGCGTAAAATTTCACATGGATTGATAATTGGCAAACATGTGTAAAAAATAACATAAATACAACTTCCTAAATTTCATAGATGTGATGGCCAATCATGAATGGAATCAGTGAATGTTACATTGTGTAAATTGATCAGTTAAGCCGGCTATACGATAAATCGTAAGCCCTATAATTCCATACCTACTTTTCCAAATAAATAGCTTCATAAGACACCGATATATTAATTTTATTTCGATTTTTCGCGATTTACAGATTTCCACAAAATATCAGCCATTAAGGCGATCGTCTAGCAGAATGAGCAAATATCATCATTTTTTCTCATATTTTCTCTTGCGTTTTTTATCACATTTTTGTGGAGAAATATCTCATTTTAAAATTTATTCATCAGGTTCCATATATTTTAAATACGAATAGCTTATTAGAATGTTACAAACTAAATTATATAATTGATTAATAAATTACCAAACCTTCGATGTTTTAAAAATGAAGAAAATTGCTCCACTTTGTGGGCCTTTTATGACTGAACGGCCTGTTGAGATATCTTTTTTATTCAATAATATTACAAAATA
>JADDOH010013522.1:0-19941 GCA_016648135.1 Agrypnia vestita | reverse complement strand
AAATGAATTGCCAGCCTTGTAACCCGTGTTCGTTGCGTACGATTATATTATTATAAAATATTACCCTGCTATTGTGAAATTTTACAAGTATTGCTTTAAGGTATAATTGTTTCGGGTCAAGAATGTGAAGTATTCCAAACAAATCATCTGAAGGAAGCTTTTTCGATTTCTTGGTGACTATGCGCATGTACATATAGGTATATATATTTGTTAAATTAAAAAATAGAGATGCCTACACGAAAAACTTGTCACATAAATATTCCTACGTTTTTCAAACTAATCTTAATGCTCATGCTATGAAAATAGAACTAACTTGCTAGTCCCCTGAATCGAAGCTTCAACCCGCGACCAATTAAATCACTATTATCAGGTTAACCCTGTCACGCGTGTCAAAGTTTGCACGCCAGTATATTTTTAGTGACACGCATGACCCAAAAATAGTTAACGCTCACAGCGCTTACTTCATTGTCAACGTTATAAATATTTACCAAAACAAGTACTTCGAAAAGGCCAAAATATCTATACAAATCCTTATTAATTCTCTCGAAATCTCCAGCTTACTATCCTTCCACATCCCACTCAGATCTACCAGACAGAGCTACCGCTTTTCCCTTTCAATTTTTCATACCAATAATAGGAAATCCTCTCCCATCCTACGTGTATGCTCAAATTATAATTACCTATTGAATTCCAAAGATATTATTAATAACAAACATGAAGAGTATCATCGTATAGTGATGCAGATACTATTGTAGAAACTCGTCCCCCTCCCTGAAAATTTGCATCATATATATTTTTTTTAGAATTCTTTATTAAAAATGAAATAAATACATACATGTTATAGTAACAGTGAATATTACACTTTTTATACGTGTTCAACTGTCCCCAGAAAAGTTAAAACTTGTGTTTGAGGACAGGAGTACATGATGCATAAGAGCATGAATGATAAGTATGTATAAGTCAATAAATGGAGCAGTGTAGAAATATAAACATCATAAAATAAAATTAGTGACTCAAGTATACAAATTATTTTCGGAGCACAGTATTTTTTTTATTTTCTAACTATGTTTTGTTTTAATTATGTATATTTTATTTGTTTAATGTATGTTCTTCAGTTCTGATATTCATTGGTTAAGTTATTCAAAAATTTGACACCTAGATAAGTGTAATGGTGTTGTGTGGCTGTTTTGTTGTATTTGGGAATGTTTAAACATCCTATTATTTGCGCTATTTGGCTATAAATATGAGTATTATGAATTTGTGGTGTATTTATATTTTGTTGAATGATTTTTTTTTATGTATTTGTAATATTGAAGTGTTTTTTGTATAATCTGTCTAATGTTGGAACATTAATTTCTTTATATTATTCATTATTAATTTTATAATATACATTATGAATCTGTAAAATAAGTCTGTAAAATTATCTCATCATTCATATAATATTGTCTTTTCTGTCTTTAACCATGGGAGATAAACATCTTTTTTTCTGTATTCCTTCTTACCGTGTAATGTCCAAATAAGATAAAATAAAATGGTGCCCATATAAAGTAACGGCATATTATAAACTCGTTGCTTGAACAGTTCGGCGAAAGATTTAGTCAATTTAGAAGCCTGGAACAGGCAACCAAAATGATTAAGTATTTAGATGTAGTAGTCTACAGTAAACCTCTTTTCATTTAAGAAGGACAATCGATTAAGTATGTGTAAACCGTGCGTACGACACACATTACTTCCCACTACTTACTTTCATGAGACTTTATTCTCAGCGTTAAATAAAAAAATAAAAAATAATCCAACTGACAGATGTATTTAGTAGCTCTTTTTGGGCTTTAAGTTCACAAATTATAAACCTTCATTTTAGGGGTGTAAAGGCAAATACAGCAATATCAAAAAAAAAACAAAAAAAAATTAATGTAGTCACCGAAGATTACTCATTTAAAATGTACTGAATTCTAGAATTTTGTATCCAAAATCTTGTTCCTCTCAAAAAGTTCCTATACTAAGTCTCAAATTTAGTACAATTTAAACCAGTAATCCCCGATGACTATATTCGATATTTTTTGCCCTTGTTTTTATATCCCTCATTTGAAGATTTGGCACAGATATTCAACACCAAATAAGTCACTAATGTAAAGAAACGTTTGTTTTCCTTACTTAATATATATAATAAAAATAAAAAAATTCTAGGATGTAAATATCATAAAATTAAATTGGATATCGATCAAATTTTATTTTATTTCAAATTCTCCCACCCAAAGAGTGAAACTTCTAAATTCGATGGAGGGATATTAAAGTTTGAAGAGAAGTGAAAGTGAATAAGCGTAAAGTATGATACGAGAAGAAAAAAAAATGTAAAATTGTATATTGATGGCAATTGGTGGTTCAGATATCTCGACGTAAAGTCCACGGACATTTGATCCAATGACAAACGACTATTTTTTCATTTTCTTTATTCTTCTACAAATGCTTGAAAAAACTAGTGGTTCAAATCAAATTTCCAACCCTTATTTGAGTTGAATGCGTGTAAAAATCTTACAAGAAAAATTGTCAATGACAATGCTATTAGCGAGATGGGTTCCGCGTTTGTTCACAGTGGAACAAAAACAGTCGCATGACAACTTCGTAGCTGTGTTTGGACGTGTTTATGTGCAATCATAAAGCATTTCTGCGGCGTTTCGTGACTGTTGACGAAACTTAGATCTATTGCTATGCCCCTTCCATCCTGCTTTCATCCATAATCTCACATACTCTGAGAAGTTGTAGATGATATTGTGTAAAATCATACCCTCGTATCCAAACTTCTGACACGTTCAATCTTTTTAATCAATTAATGCATATTATAGATGTCTCACAGAGACAAAACTATATTTTTATGGGAAAGTAGGTATAGAAGTCTTTTGGATGTACATAGGGCTTACGACCTGTCGTACGGCTGGCTTAAGTGATCACTTTACGCAATGTAACGTTCGCCATTTCCACCCATGATAGTATGTACCATGTCTGCTAATTTTTGGAAGTTGTATATATGCTTAAATTACGTACCACGCTTTACATGTGTGTTCTAAGCACCTCCACGCGTCCTGCACCAAAGCTTTTTCATTACCCTTAAATGCCCACAGATGTCGCTAATTGTTCTAATGTCGCCAATGTTGCTAAATGAGACCTCTATAATTGATTACGGAAATTTTTATAGCAATATCCTTTATCTGTGTAAGCCAGCCGTACACCCAAAAGACTTGTATACCTACTTTGTATATATAACTATACTGTTTTGTCTCTGTGAGACATCTATAATATACATTAATTGATTAATGATGTCCCTGTGACAAAAATCCAGCATCATTCTGAAAGATTTGAACAAAACTCAAAATATTCTCAATCTTTTTAATATATTTTTTTTTATGGCAGACGTCGGCCCTGCTACGACGGCTGTTCAGTTATGTATGTGCGTAAGATTTAGATAAATTGTATATGGCACGTATTCTCGTACAGAAAAAACATATTTGAGTAAGCAGAGAGGTGGGATTTCGTGTGCGATAAAAGAAGCAAAGTTTCGCGAAGCAGCGCGAAGACTGCGAGAAGATTGAAAGGATTTATGTGGACCAATTCCTTAAGCCTCTGGTGAGAGTTACGGATCGGATAAATCATACCTCCGTAGGACGACAAAATGTGCAGAGATTTCCAGTGTGGTTCTGCCGACGTGAAGTTGAGATTTAATCTTGAATGAGGCAGCAAGAATTTTTTTCAGTTTGCGAAATTTGATTCGCCGAATTTTTCAGTAAAAAATTTAGTCGTCTACTATATTTCGCGTAGGGATTCAATTGGCTTAGTGTACCTTACAATATTTTTCGAAAATGTGTAATTCGTCTTTATAAGTAACTATATTCATAACTATGCTGTTAATACGCCATTAACACGGTTGGAAGAAATAATTAGACATTGAATATGCTTTGTTCCGAGTATAATTAAGTATATCGACTGATTATTTCTTTCTTTTGAATTAGTATGCTTTTTTGTGAATTTATGTTGTATGTATACTTATTTCTGTTTATATTGTTTTAATTTTGTGCAGTTTCAATATTTTTAATGTAAATTTTTAATATTATGTAATGTTAAAACCAAAGGAATATTACTTTATATGGAAAAGCTCATAAGGGCGCTGATTTAAATAAATTTTAAAAAAAAGTTTTTTATATATAAAATGTTAAAAATGGTGGTATAATGAGGAGAAAATAATTGTTACACTTTGGATGGAATGTCGACAGTTACGGAGATAAGCGACATCAAATTTTGCAGTCTGTTTAATCTTTCTGATTTATTTTCATTAAAACGTTTTCTACTATCACTACAGTAACTTATATGGAATATTTAAAATTCATTCAGTATGTACGTTCTATGTAATAAACAAGTTTACACTTTTCGGACAGTGCCGCATTGCTGCTGTGCTGCACTGCGGCAAGCCGTAGATGCCATGTAGCATTAGCATGTTTCAACATGGCGACAAATGAGAAGGACCCATAATAGAACCTTCGCTTATAAAACGGTAATAGATAAGCGGTGGGATTGGAGCTCATGACGTAAACGAACATATATAACAAACACATTTTCAAAATATAATTGTGCATTAACATTAACTATCCTAATTAGCTGATTTCAGGCATTTATATTGCGGCCACTGAATTTTTAATATATTTTTAAAAAGTTTTTAAAACTTCCGCCTATGACGACCGAGTGACCAACTAAATAGCTGAGAGGCATCAATACACATGCATAATACACACATTAAGTGTATTTTCGTTTTAACATCGACACAAACCCAAATAAATCCTTATGTGAAACTATTAAGTAAAGTTACCTTAAAAATATTTCGATTGACAAAAAAAAATAAGTTTTGACGTTTTCTCACTTATGTATGGTTAAATGAAAATAAAACTTTATGGTTTCCTGAAATGAGACGCAAACCCTTGACTAGCCTCTTACCTGCTAGACCAAGAAGCTACTCCACAAAGTAAAATGTAATTTCATTAAAACTATAATAACTTCTCGTAATTCGCACACCATGTAATAACCAAACATTTTTAGGTTAGTTATAAATTAAAACTACTCCGTGGGGTTCCTCATTTACGTGTGATGATGAACAATCTAGAAACATTAATCCTAAAGAATATAAATTCTATGAAATCATTACATTCTACAACACGTCCTTAATACATAAAACCTCTTCACTTCGTTAGTCGCCTACCTATCCGAGCAGGTTAGTTATAATTTACCCCAGATAATGAAAAAGATGGCTCCTCTCAAAACTGTACTGGTGAAAAATAACTCAACGTGGGTGTATTACACAATTTTATTAATTGTACATTAAAAAAATTAAAACTTAAATATTATGTACCTATGCGTATTATGTGAACACAATTACTGAATTTGTCCATAGAGAGATAGTTATTAATAAAGCTCCCATATCTGTCCTACTCATACGCCGCCAGGTTGACAATTTTTCGCTGATGGCCCTTCCCGTGCGACACCGTGTAATGGATGACATCGCAAGGTTCTGTGTCTCCTCCAGAACTCAACACAATTTCTTTATTTTTTTATAAAAATACAGAAAATAACATGCATAGAATTTTAGGGACAATTATCAATTAAGATTATAATTTTCAAAACCAAACAGTTACATTTTTTTATTATACAATACAATACAATTTATTATAAAATAAAATTATTTATCAGACAATAAAATATGTATCTGCCCAACTAGGCAGGCCTATTTTATGGCATGTTACATATTTCATTTTACAACACAAAATTTAATTATAGGTAGGTACTTATTATTGAGTAATTAATACATTAAAGTTAAATTAAAGTAATACATTCTAAAAAGTTTATTCAAATTAATTCAATTAATACATTACATTTAAATAATATAATACATTACAAAGAGTTGATATTTAATTTTAACTATACCATCTATATAAAATACATGCAAAATTGAACATTAGTTAATCTTTAACAGTAATTATATAAATAAGATATAAATTTTACACATATTTAAAAAATAATACTTATTTTACTAAACAGTTTTATTTTATAATTTCCATTAATTCTTTTTCAGTATTTTCTCTACCCATATTGAATAGAACATTAAATAGGTTTACTTTTTTTGTATTACTGCTAGTTTGAATATTTTTACTAATAAGGTAATATATTCCAGGAGCTTGGAAAGTTGTTTTCATTTGTGGGACCGTTTTATTATATTTTTCTCTAGTGAGATGCAGTATTTCAGGCACAATTTGTGGAGTGTTTATATTTCTTTGAAATGTTGTTAGAGTTTCTGCACGCATAGTTGTCTAACATCCAGAACCTTAAATTGTCTAAATAGAGGCTCAGAGGGATACGTAAAGTCACAATGGTGAAATGCTCCTACTACTAGTATGACCTTTTGAGTTATATTTACCTGAAGTGCACTTATAATCGATGCACTCCCCAACCTTCAATACCATAACTTAAGATAGATTGATACAAGGCGTAGTAAACAGATTTCAACTTTTGTGTATTTAAAATATTTTTAAGTATTTAAATATTTCTTAGTCTTAATAATTTTGTTTACTTAAGTCAGTTCTTACGTATAACTATACCTTCGAGTCTCAACTTATAAAAATACTTTAATACACGTCTCTCACATAAATTGCTTCGTCTATGTGAGACTTCTATAATTTGTCTTAATTAATTAAAACTAATTTATTCCTCCACTAATGTTCGCCACTTGTACGCGATACTAAGTATGCACGAGCGAAAGCGCACGTGGTTATGATATATTGCAGTGTGGGGGTAATTATTAATGTGCGCCCTGCCTGCCCTTGCGGGGAGACAGAAGGTTATTAAATGCATTAGAGGCAATATTTTGCTGTCAACGTCTCCCCAGGCGAACGTTACGGAAATATTTCCTATCATTTTGTCATTATGGTAATGTAGCGCATTTGCGTGTCTACCAGGTGTTTCACCTGTGTTTTCTGGATGTAGGTTAGTACCTACCCGTGCGGGGAGGCACACCTTATTCTATTCTGTTCTACACGTGAATCCCAGCGCAATACATTCTGTGTATAAAAATAGACGATAATAAAATCGTGTACTCTAAACATACGTTAGTTGTCTTTTATTTTATTTGTTAAAATACACGACCATAAAGCCATTAAAAGTAATCGTTATAAATCAAATACAATAATTTCGTTGTCTATCTGTCTATCCGTCTGTCTAACGTACCTAATGTTCAGCGGTCACGCAAGGCACGTCGTTATTATTATTTCCTGTGATTTTTCACGGGTTTACGGCAAATAAATAATAAATTCTCAGAAAAATCATACAATAGTAGCCAGCGACCGCCAGACTTACGTTATAGTATCAAACCTGAATATTTTCTATAGATGTACACTATAGCAGGTAAAATAGTAAGGTTTGGATATAATGACATTTAAGTTCGGAAGATTTTGGCAGATAACAGTTTATACGGGTACAAAAAATGTGCATATAAAACTTGCTGGAGACTTTGATAGTGCGTAATTCCTCCCGTCCTATCGACTCGTTGGAATATTTTTTGATGGTACTAGGCGGTGTAACGCCTTGATTCGCAAAAATTCAGTACAAATATACTGTGAGCAAATTCTTTATTAATTTGTACCTTGTGCCCATATTAAATGCTTGCTACACACACGCGGCATAACTATGATTAGATGATGAAAGAATCTACAGGTAGGGTCGGAATTCTTCCTTCACACTGCCAAATTGATGATCTTTAATCTACCAATGCGGTAACTTTATCAACAATCTAAAACATTATTTGTTAGATAAAGTTTTTTTTTTGAGTATTCACAAGTTCACAGTACAATAAAACAAGGAAACATCTTGAAATATCCTACTGGAGCTCAATTATGAACGACTCAATATATCAATGTAATTTCAGATCTTAACGCTAATCTAACCAATTGTATAAGAAATAAAACAAGAGAAAAGTGAAATAAACAAAGTATGACAACAGCAATAAACAAAGTATGAAAACATTAATAAAAGCAATAAATCAAGAGAAAAGTGAAACAAACAAAGTATGAAAACAATTTTTAAACTAGTTTTTAAAACAGCACTAATTTTTAAAACAACAGTTTTTAGAACAACACTCTCCCAAACATCGCATTCTTAAAAATACTTGAATTCGCATTGAAAATATCAATGCTTGTGCGGTTCGTTAGCTCGTTACATGACCTACTCGCTCTTAAAATTAAGGAGTTCCTTTGCGATCTCGTATGGTGTCTCGGAATTGAGAAAGGATATGACTGTCGTGTTGAATACTTAGGGATCCTGATGCTAATCTTTTCCAGTAGATATGGACAGTTGATTTTGCCAGAGATTAATTTTACTAAGAGCATTATGTTGGAGTATTCTCTTCTAAGTTTTAATGGATGTAGGAGCGGTATTTGACGATTCAAATGTCTTCTACTCAAGAACTTTAACTCCTGTGTGTCGGTGATGTAACGTAGGTCTACCTGTCATACAAAATATGAAATGTCTACCTTATTTACGAAAACTAAGACGTCACATTTTTTGAAATCATCGAATAGACATTTTCACACCAAAATGACTTAATTAAACTGTTAGGAATGTACGGATTTTTTAATTAAAAAATATTTATTCATTACTCTCGTATTTTCGGCCAGTGTGCAAGAGAGAGCAGAATATTGTACATCGCAGTTAAATCGAGCAAGAAAGGGCACGACAACACAGAGATGGCGGTTGATTGGGTTTCGGCGAAAGCAAAAGAATATAGAAAGAGTACGGTAGAGTCGGGTAACATGTGTTAGACAAAGACGAAGTGCAGGCGACTGAAGCGAGCTGGCGACCGCTTCGTTGTAATCAGTTGCCAATGAAACATCGGCGGAAGCGCACGCAAATTCGATTTGCCATAATTTTATAATGCAAATATGTATGTTTACCTTACATAATTATATAAAGGGATCTTTTAAAAGTCTTATCTGTATCGTATTTATGTATATTTTATCACATATTAAAAACTATGCCGATTTTTAATCAGGTAACGCTGTGTTACTCCACCGTCCCCAAAGTTTTTTTTTAGCACAGTCTTTTAAGAGTTAAGAGAATTTTCTGGTATCTCTAAATCCTATTAATATGAACAAAGTATTGGGGGTTCCAAATGATTAATGCATATTCCAGAGCCTTCCGTACATAAGTGTTGAATTAATTTACTACAGTAGTGAGATTTTTTATCAATTATACAGGCTAATCGGCATATATCGCAGACGTGTTGACTGTGGACACATCATTAGAATATTTTCTCTTCACTCTGCGTATTTTCCAACCATAATTAATTATGTTAATTATTCAAATAACGCCAGTCATTAAAATTCGCAAACATTAATTCATTTTCGCTCTCAAAGGAAAAATGCAAAAAATTCTCGCTCATTAAAAACATTTCATAAATATAAACCCGACATCAAAATATTTTTAAACGACACGTAATACGTATAACGACGTTGGGCTAAAATTGTCGGAGATTCCTTTGAGAACTTTAATGCGGCCGAAGGATCTGGTTGATGAATGTGGCCATTAAGTCAAATGATGTATTAAAATGCTTAATGTCTGCCTGGCTATGAATCCTTTTTCTAAATGTGGAAGTGTTTTGTATGAATCTTTTTTGTTGTAAAGTTAATAAAAGTTGTACTTTTTCGCTAAGTTTCATTGAAAGAAAATGCTAAAAGTGTCATTTTTAGATGATTATTCTTATACTAGCTGTAACCCGTAAAAAATGACGGAACATTAGTTCGTTTCTTTGCCAAACCCTAGTATATATTAATAGCATCTTTTAGGCGGTCTACGGAGAGGCGGCCGTAGCCACATGCGTCAATCGGCCGGTTCAGGTTTGGTAGCATCTTCGGCCATTTTTTTAGTCGTGTATACGAAATTACGGACGTTACACGAAGGTACGGGGACAGACAGATGGACGGACAGACAGACATTATTATATACAGACATAAACGAAATTATTATGTTTGATTAAAACAAACCTAGTTTTATTCTATCCATTTTGAAAATCATATTACAAATTAATATCGGTTATGGATATTAACACGCCTCAATTTAGATGGGAAACCATTTATCGTGTTTAAATTAGGGAGCATTGTCTTTGTGATATTGTATTACATATTGCAGAACCGTATCACATACAAAACCAACAATCCACATTGATTCACCTTATACAGGATTAACTAGTATTGATACAATTGCTCACAAACACTTAGTAGAACGCTAGAGTCTAACTGCTGTTAATTTTCTCAGGTGGGTTTTTTTATATTGATTTAAATCTTGAATAATTCACTTTGACGTCCCAACCGTCCTTGGTCTGTGACTACAGCAGCTTCATAGCGTACTTTTTTAAATAATATTTGTAATGAATCTGGATGAACGTCTGTCTGAGTGAATGAAAGGGACGGGAGATAGAGAGGGAAAATAGGATAAAAGGGACACGCCGTGCGAGGTGCGCCATTACAAAGCACGAATTTGGAGAACTTATATGAAACGCAATTTATATACCTTGCCGCCATATTATTGTTTACAGAACAACATTATAGGCTGTTCACTTAGGATCCCAGACTTCACTGCAAAAGATCTTTCCTAGAACAATGGAACGACATCGCAATATTCCTCATGTCAAAATTGACAACGTTTCAATGTTATACTTACTTACCTCACGCCGTTTCTCCGTAGGGGTAGGCAGAGAGGATAGAGCGCCATACTCTTCTGTCCTGACATACAACTTTCGCTTCGTCTAAATTCATACATCTTCGCATGCAAGCTCGACGGTTGTTCAGGCTTCTAACAGGACCATCTTCCAGTATCTGGTTAATCTGGTCATGCCACGTCTTCCGTGGTCGCCCTCTCTTTCTGGCGCCGTCAACACTTGCATAATATATCTTTCTTACCATTCTTTCCTCATTCATTCGCTCAACATGCCCAAACCACCTGAGCGACCCTATTTTTATTCTCTGTATTTTGCTACGATCAGCTTTACATTTATTCCTAATATCTTCATGCTTTATCATACATGGATTTACCACACATACGTCTAAGGGACCTCATCTCCATTGCATTCAATCTACTTTCATTCCTCTTCTGCCAGCTCCAGGTAAAAAAATATATAACAGCGGTCAATACGCAAGGCAACGAGAATAGACCCGATTAAAGACACTCCTCATATTATCATCAAAATATTTCACCAAAAAAATTTGAACTTGAAAAATTATTCTCCACCTACGTAGATTAATAATATTGGTAATTCTAACCCGGCAGGCTAAGTGCGCGATAAGAGACGATTGGATGTTGGGTTTTATTCCCCATGGACCCCAAACTTCTTAATACCCTGAAAAGGTTTTTCGTAAAAACATTTCGCCTTTTCTATTTACAGCTCCCATCTATAACGACGGCCACAAATATTTATGAGATTTTTATGGCAAGCGTTACAGAATTCCTGATAAGTCAGTGAAAGTATGGAGGACTTGAGAAGAACATGGTAGGAAAAGCGTGGGAGGTTTTTGCTTGAAAAGAATGAGTTTAGATGAGTGTGAAATTGGCTTTGCAATCGTGTCGTGAAGTTCATTGTTAACACTAAATTTATGGCAGCAAAATTACTTAAGGTTTTTAGAAGAATAGGTTAGTTGAAGTGATTTTGTAGAAGTTTGGAGTTCAAAGTTTAAGTAATAGACCGAAATCAGCTGGAAATATTTTAATACCTAAATGAAATACTAGCACAGCCCAACACCATTTCTCTTATCAAGGAGTATCATTCTTTAATGCTCTTCCCAATGAAATGAAGACGGAAAAAATTATAGAAAATTCAAGACTAAATTGAAAAATCTTCTACAAAAAACCATCACAATAACGCAATGAAAAAATCTTATGAAAAACAATCTATATATACTTTTATATGTTATTACAATACCTTCTTAATTATTAATTTTTATAACTTAATTTAATGTTTCCTTGTGTATATCTTATTTACTTATTCTAATGTCTCACGTTTTTGTATTCTTGTATTGTTTATATCTTACTTACTTAATTTAATGTCTTAATTTTTATAACTTAATCTAATGTTTATTTGTCTATATCTTACTTATTTAATCTAATGTCTTACATTAAGGATTTCATTATTAATAGATATATACATATATGACAATGCCCCCACTTTTAAACACGAGAATAAATTCTCATTTAAAAGTGGGTAAGCGTGTAATATAAAAGTGTATTAATTATATTATATTGAATACACTCTTAAGTTTGTACATTTACCAAATAAATTTGATAAAAATATTTTTAATAAATTTTAAAAAAAGTGAACAATGTTATAGGATCTGACAAAAACAACAAAATAAAATAATGGTGGTTTACAACATGAACTATTTGACACTGATTGAATAAACAATCATCATTACCGGACACCGAACAATACAACAAGCCTAAAGTCAATAATATAAGTGACATTGAAATCCCAAAATTTATTGATTAGCTTGCTAATGGTGAATTACAAGACGGAAAATAAAATTACACATGAAAATCATCAATACCACACAACAACATAACATTACAGCCAAAATTAACACAGGACAATCATAACTCATTTGCAACAGATTAAAAGTCCATTATTTACTCTGTAGCAAATTCTCGTGTTCATGGGTGAAACTCAATTATATTTGATAACTCCACTAGAATAAATACTAAAATAGAATTAAATGTGAGCACACGTGACGTATGAGGGTAATTTGAAAACATTCCGACCTTAACTTGAAAATGGCAGCGCTTGTCAAAAAAAGTTATAGAATATGGTTGCGCATCTTTTGACAGGTACTGGTTTGGCCAATTTTGGATGGGGGAAATGAAGACAATGATTGTTGCTAGATTGACGTCAATGAGATGAAGATCACCGATACTTGTCCTTTATTAATCCTTTTATCCAATTTAATTCCCACAAAAAAAAATGTTTTCATAAAAAGAACACTAAACATAATTATAACACGGGTGAAAATAGTATTGATGCTGAGTATTTTCTGTAATAAGCTTCTCACACGCATGTGCTATTCTTTCATCTTCTCGTGGTAAAACTGTTACCTACTTAATATTAAAAGCATGTCTTCAAAATTTTTTTTTGATTCACTTGTTTTCTGATTTAGTTAAACTGATAGAGAAACATTACAATTTTTGCGAATATTTCTCTCTTGAATAAAATAAGTTAGCGTTGTTTCGAGACGAATAGCCTTAAAAAAGGTTGTTCATTTTGTGAAGGTTTTCCTCTCTTTTCCAATTCATTGACTTGGTTGACTCAAGACGTCGTATCCTTTTCAATTATTTTGTACCCCAAATATTTACCTCGGAAATATTTTACTGCCTCGCTTGTCCCGTCAACCCAGATTGCGTCCTAAAAATATTTTAAATCCCAAAAAATTTTGAAAAAAAACATTTTTTCAGTAAGTTTACAGAAGAAGAGACCTTTGGAAAGTGAACTTAAATTTACAAGGTTTGATCAATGTGACAAGTTAAATAAGGGGAATTTTAAAATTTAATCGAAATAGCTACTCTTGAATCTTTAGCTGAGATTTAATCTGAAACGCAGTCAACCAAGGAGGTGTTTCCCTTTGGTCAAAATGATCTTCCATCTGAAGAGAAGTGTTCCTATCTTATCGCAACTTATTACACAATGCACATTAATTTAATCCTTTTATATTGATCTGAAGGGTATATTCCCCTTTGTCGCAGATATCAACATAATTATAAAACCTTAGAAATAAAGGAGATGCTTTTATTGTAATTTCAAAGCACAGAAGAAAAATTAAACTAAAAACAAAAGCATTCCAAATAATGCCACATTCCTTCCTTGTAAAACCACAGATGTCGCCCTCGGGCGCACTAATCACAATGACTAACAAACAAAGCTTTTGGTATTGGCCTAACCCAAAGAGTTCGCTTGAAGGTAGGTAATGAAGGTATATGAATATTTTGTTACATGGTTTGTAGTATCGGGCCTCTACGATGTTCTTTAAAAGACCTGTTTATTTGATATAAAGCAGATTTCTATCATCACGTAAACCAATTATTCCAATTTGCAGTTTTCTCTAAAATTATTGAAAAATTTTGGGTTAGTATTATAGAAAATAAGTGCTTTTATTTAACCAGAATATTTTGAGTACGCTCAAATTTTTCAAGAACATTTTACTGGATTTTATCCCCAAGGGAAAATTATTAATCAAAATTTTTGTTATAGATGTCCCATAGAGACGAAGCTTTTTTAAATGGGAAAGTAGGTATGGAAGTCTTTTTGATCATTACATTGTGTAAATTGGTCATTGTAAATTGGTCCAAGGGAACATTATTAATCAAAAATTTTGTTATAGATCTCTCATAGAGACGAAGCTTTTTTTATATGGGAAAGTAGGTATGGAAGTCTTTTTGATCGTTACATTGTGTAAATTGGTCACTTAAGATACATACGGTACGGTACGATAGTTACGATACGGTATCTACGATAGTTACGGTACGGTACGTAAGGTACGATAGTTCTTAAGCCCTATGAGCACCCAAAATGTCTTCCACACCTACTTATGCCACGTCTTCCGCGGCGCCCGAAACAGAGGGCGACCGCGGAAGACCATATTAACCATATAAACAACCGTAAAGCTTGCATCCAAAGATGTGTGAGTGTGTATGAGGCGAGAGTTGTGTGTCAGGACAGAATAATGTGGCGCTCTATCCTCTCTCTTTATCCTGACGGGGAAATGGCGTGATGGCAAGTACGTAAGTAATTCCCTAGGAAGTCAGCATGTATACGAAAAGTATTCTACGAACTTAATTGTTAGTCCTTGAAGTGACGCATTCAACTATTTCTCTTTGAAAGTCACCAGTGCGTTAAGTATTATTTAGTGGTATATGGCTGGTAAATCTGAACACAACCTCATTTCCAACATCCTTTGTGTACAAAAGAAGATAAGTTTAATTAATTAGTACTTCTGTCAGCTGGCAGCTGGCATTTAACAATATTCTAAGCCCTGCCGAGCTCATACAGGATACGGTAAACTGCCAGCACTATTTGTCTTCCCGAACATAATTTTGTACATTTAAAACCATATTTTACATACCGCACCCCAGATGCAAGACTACAACCTTCCAAAATATTGTCACGGGATGAAAACACTAGAAATGAATTTAGTTTAATTTATCACCAGAGAAAGTCCTGGACACGAGTAATTGCTAAATGTCTTCCGAATATTTCACACACTTATTATTAAACTGTTCCTTAATTCTCGCTAATTAACGTTATTTCTATTCCTCAGATCACTTTTGCTAAACTCCGTTCAATGTTCGCTCGTAGAGACATTTCGCCCCGGTTTCCTTAATTTACTTGCGCTGATCACTTACTAATATCGCTTGTTGTATTACACGAATCACGGATTACTCTGGTTCACTCGGTAGTATCAAGGAGATGTCGCTTTGTTTACTTCACAAACTAAATTCCTCGAGCCCGCGTCGCGTGACTCCTTATATAGCACAATATCTCCGAAAAATTCATACTAGAGGTAAAGAGAAACAAGTGGAATGTTCTAGGCTGTTCTGCCGTACACTTTACCACGAAATAGAATTTGGTAGAATACTCCAGAGAGATAACGCGGTCACGGTTGACTGACCTGGATTGCGTGCGGGCGTTCATAACGGTATTCTCAAATAACTCAATATCATTAATTATAAGAATTGCTTTTGGTTAAATCATCACTCTGAAAACCGCCATCTTAGATTTTGATTGGTGAGTCGTGATCAAGCGGTGGCTTCAAAATTTCATCCTAAAATTTCACTCTAAACACGCCTAAAAAAATGTGCATAATAGATGACGCACTTTTGCTCCTTTTAGAACTATGGTTTCACAAGCGCATTACGCCACATACTTTTACCAAAAATTTCCGTAGAATCAGTCGCGTTTGGTCAAATTCTTTAAGGATGTTCACATAGATTTTGGCTCTCTATATACCTAACGGTGTTCTTAGGATTTTTTTGCGGCTTTTACAAAAGCTAAACTACTAAAAATAACTTTTTAATTTTTTTATTTATTTCTTAAGTTAGTTAATATGACATTCCGTATATTAACTAGTATTTTACACTTTTCATTCTACAATATATTACTAAAATACTATCCATAATAACTCACATATTTACATTTAGGTACATGTCCTATAATATTATACAATCTATAATATAATGTATTATACATCTTTTACTCTACAATTCTATACTATTTTTACAATAATAATAGCATTGGTTCTTAAAATCATTAATCATATTATATTCTTCATGTTTTCCAGCATATCTCATCATACATTTTTACACCTCTGTACATTAGATAGTTCTATGTATGTACTTTTTTCTTATAAGGTAATCTTATTTTATTCCTATTTCTGGTATTATAGTTATGTATATCGCTATTTACAATACTTTAGTTCAAAAAATAATGCAAGTTTTTTTTTATTTCCATCCAATTGATTGCTCTTATTTTCTGTTTCTTCATTTCTGGTGTATTTACTTATAAATTCTGTTTAAAACCTGTTAAATTCAATCGCTTTTGGTCAGATTTGTAAAAAATAATAGATTGCGCATTTTGGCTCCCTATCGCAGGGTGATTGTCAAATTCTTTGCAACATACTTATTTGCGAAATCCGCTGCAAGCACATACCAAAACTCAACTCACAAATATTTTTTTGGAAAGGTGATATTTAAAATAGCAATGGCATTTTTGACAGACATAAAGCTACCTAACATATAATCCAGACAGAAGCGGGAATACGTCGAGAACACATATTATCACCATTTATCTTCGATGTCGGAACAGCGTCGCGTGTTACGTGCTCTGACATCTTGGAGCTTGATATGCTCTTTATACATGTACGGTAGATTTAATATGTTGTTCATTCTCCTCAATTGCGTTGCTGAAATATTTATTTATTTAGAAACATCTTTGGATACGCGAGGGTAAATTCAAACTATTAAAGGACAGTCCCACACAGATTCGCTTTACTTTTTCGGAAAAAGGAATAACATCGTATTTTTTTCGTAAACGCTAAATTTGACGCCTCATCCATCCGTTCACTGTTTATTTTTATATAATACCTATTTGCGGCACATATTATTTATTTCTGTAATAGGATTTACTTTATATATATTTCGAACTCAAGTATTTTTTTATTACTGAAGCATGATTTTTATATAGAACATTTTAAAAATCTCAAGTGCTTTAAAAATAATGTAAGTACATGTGTTTGGCCGTATTCTGAATATAGTAATATTGGGATCTTAAGGTTATTATCTCAACACTCAATAGTCGAAACATCAGAATTGTGAAACATGAGATTGTTACGTTTGCTATAGGTACTTCGGTAATCCCTTTGAAGCTATCATACCAAACCGCCTAGATAAGAAGGCCTAAGAGAAATCACTTTTCTAAAGGCATTGCAGACATCGGGCACCGCAAATAAATGTATTTTATTTGAGAGAGACATGTGAAAATATACAAATCTCCTTATTTGAGTGCGACAAACACCGAACACCGACGTATACCTACATCGACATAACAATTTTAAGATCCCAATATTGCTATTTTTGTAATATGGCCGATTGTCACGAGAACCTAAATCGAGAATAACCATAATATGTAATCAAGTAATTAAATGGCTGCCCGTGTGTCTGGAATGTTTGAGAATCATTAAAAATTACTAGAAGGGCTTAGAATACACAAGATCATACCCGAATCAACCACAAGATCATGCACGATTACTAAGCAAGGGCATAATGGAGGAGAAAGTTAATTTTTATTAATTTATTAAGGTCTTAACAATTTCGATCACTATGGCGTATGTTTAATGTTTAGTCTCTGAGATTTTGTCTGAATCGCAATCAACCAATAGGGTATTTCCTCTTGGACACAGTGTTCTTCGATCTGAAGAGAAGTGTCCTTCTCTTATCGCAACTTATCATACAAAGCACGTTTGATCCTTTTATACAGTACTGAATGGGATATCTCAAGTACTTAGGGGCATCGGTAAATTAGACCTGGTATTCCCAACAAGTAAAAGCTCGAATAGAAATGGCAAAAAAATTTCTCAGAACGAATTATTTTCTCACCGTGACCTGAGCCTATAACTCAGAATGCGTATGGTTATACCAAGAACTAATCTGCAAAGTCGAGGCTTTTGAGATGTGGATCTACAGATGGATATTGAAAGTTTCCTGAGTGGATAGAGTGACGAATGATGAAGTTTTCCAGCATATGAAAAAAACCGAGAAGTGCTGCGAACTATCAAGATAAGAAAACTGGAATATCTCCGACATATTATGAGAGGACCATAATATAGTCTAAACCAACTCATCATAAGTGGTAAAAAAGCGTAGGTGACGCCGCATCTCATGGCTGCGTAACTTGAGGGACTGGTATAAGTGTTACTCGACTGAGTTATTCCGTGCGGCAGTAAATAAAATCGTAATCGCCAGAATGATCGCCGACCTCCAATAGGAGATGGCACCATTAGAACGGGATATTCCGTTTGTCGCAGATATCACCAAAATGATTTATAAAATGTTTGAAATGAAAGAGATGCTTCTACTTTCATTCCTTTATTGTTATATCAAACCACAGAAGGAAAATATAAACTAAAAAAAAACAAGAAATGCCACTTTGCTTCCTTGTAAAATCACAGATGTCGCCCTCGGGCGCACTAATTACAATTACTGACAAACAATGAAAATGATTTTTCTTTGTTTGTCAGTTTTGCATGCAAAAAGGTAGCTCGAACTGTATACATTGCACAAACAAATTACAAATATTCACAGATATTTAAGGCGTAAATATTTAAATATAAAGTTGAAATAATATTTTTATGCTAGTTTATAGTAAGCAACATACAATATTCAGGTAAAATAGTGGTATGCAACTGAGAATAAAAAGTAGGTAAAAGTAGAAATGAGTTAAGATATCGATGTCTCATGGAGACGAAACTATATTTATCTAGGTAGTCTTTTTGGCTGTTCACAGGGCTTACGACATATCGTTCGGTTTGCTTAAGTAATCACTTTACACAATCTTAACGTTCACCAATTGCACCCATGATAGACTACCACTTTCAATTTTTTTGAAGTTGTATATATGTTTAACACACAACATGTTCCGTATGTGAGTTGTATTTTTATTACCGACACCAACAGTCCAAAGCTTTTTCATTCTCATAATCCAATACAGATGTCGCTATTGATATTTTGATAAATTGAAATTTTGATTGCTGTTTTTAAAGCAATATCCTTTAATATGTTAAATATGTTAATAGCTGAGATAATGGAAGAAAAGTTGAAATTTTGGAAAGCTTAGAAATTTATAATAATAAAATAAATAATGAAAACAAAATTAACATTCAAATACCACCCATATCCTCCCAACTCCTATCCATTCTAACCCCGCCCCCTACCCCCGCCACCATTACATACACTCAATCCCGATAAATACTATCTGTATTTGTTTTTAATTTAGTTGAAAATATGTTATTGATAATGAGAGCTATATCCAACTTTTAAATTCTAATTCTAACATTTGAATAAAATAAATAATGGAAAAAATAGTATTTTTCAATTCAATCCATATTTAACATATTAAAAATGAATTTCCGCAACGTACCACAAAAAAATTTTGAACATTTATCAATATCTTTTATTTGTGTAGGTATATGAGATTCTTCTTAATTATTAACATTACACTAAAATATGCCTGAAATTTATTTCATTTTTATGCTCCTTTTTAGACTTAGAACACAATACTGATTTTGATTTAGATTTAGAATACAATACTGGATTCTATCCTGGAGA
>JADDOH010013520.1:0-52680 GCA_016648135.1 Agrypnia vestita | reverse complement strand
ATATATATTGATATTGATGTAAACGAAATTAATAAGAAATTTAATTAAACTGAGGGCCAGTTATTTGATCAATAGTAATAGTAAAGGTTAAGCAAAAACATAAATAATTGATAAATGAATTGTTTGATTGTTGGTTAGAAATATTTACCTAATGAATGTACCTGAAATACTCACCTTTTCACGAAATATTTAACCTAGGTATTTTTTATGGTAAATGAGTGGTCGATGGTCAATGATGGTCTTGAAACAGCTGATACTGATGGCTTGAAACAGCTGCACTGCTGTCAGTCTAATGGATATTTCAAAGCTTTAATCTAATATTATATTTATGTTATTATTAATCAGAATATAGCACTCCTTATAATATTGACAAGTTTAATGTCAACACAATTGTACAACAGCAGATTGGAAATATTGCTGTGTTTAATTAAAATAATATCAAATTTGGTTGACAGAAACACATTTATTCCTACACACTTTACTCACTCTCATTTCCTTCAACTAGTCACCTTGGTAATGCGCTACTCCCAGCAGTCCCGCCTTTGTTGGACACATTGAATACATTGAACACTTCTGGAATGCATCTTTTGAAATGGTGTTCAGCTGGGCCATTGAGTTTCGCATAATGTCTTCTCTTGATTTAAATTGGATTCTTTTAGGGGCATTTTCAAATTTGGGTACAGTGAAAAATCACATGGAGCCATGTCGGGAGGTACAGAGCCTGATAAACCAGAGGAATTTCAATTTATTTGATATATAACTTATACATTATAAACTTCGCATGATGTAATTTCGTACATGTTATAAATTTCAATTAGTGTGCACATAAAATAATTCTTGTCAACGATGTAAGAGAATCTTGTTTCGGGAAACCCCTTCAGAGATATAGAACCTTCAATATCTAAAGCGATCTTGTTTAACACAGCGGTATCTCTTCCTATAGAGGCCTTGGACCAGCTTGGGGAAGCAACTGCCGACCTCGATCGTGTTGGTGTCACAAGTTATGTCTAGAAACTCCAGCTTTTAATATGGAAGAATAATGTCAGCAGTGATATTGTAAATTAAATCAAATTTGAGGGAAATCTCAGGAATGCAGTGATTATTTGCCTTGCCATGCTATTATCGCCTGGTTATCTTTGACAACAGAGAATTTGAAATACCAACAATCCGCAAATGTTTTGACCATGAGCGGATGGCTATAACTAAGGAAAGTTGACCAGCTCTACAGTTGACCATTACCACTGATCAAACAACTGGCCCTAATAGAATATGATGTATGATCAACAGATTTATTTATATTAATAATGATTTATACAAGATAAAAGTGCATAATATTAAATATATGTCCTCTGAATTATGTATTACAATATTTGGAAAATTACATATTCATAAAAAAATTATAATTAGAGAAATAGCCTAGAGGACGTTGGGAATAAAAAGACTTGTGAGATATACAAGTTAAACATGTGTAACATGACTAACCAATTTTTGTGTAAAGTGCCCTTGAGGTGAAATTTTTACGAAAATGGAGCTACATATTATCCATTTTTATTATTATTATGATGAGACACACTGAGACATACAAGTTAAAAACTTATAGCTAAGATATTAGATGGGTATATGGTTAAGCCAGAAATAAAAAAATAACAGATTGACAAAGCAAAATAACATCCTATCCAGCTTGTCCTACCAAATTGATTGCTGGCACTTATCTGCAAATGTCATAAATGATTATTCTCAACATTTATTTCGTCATTGTGTGTTTAACTTTAATACAGTAAAACCTCGTTAATCTGAAATTCAAGGGACTCAAAAAAAAAACATTCGAATTACGCGGAATCCCGTTAATTCGAAATTCAAGGTACAAAAAAAAAATCGCATTACAATTACGAAACTCGCCAAAAATCGTAAAACTCATGAAGAAAGTCATTAAATTAGTGAAAATGTCTGTATTTTTGCATATTTCAAGAAATCATTTTGAAAATGCAGTATTTATTATGCTAATATGAAGACCGCAACATTTATATTACCAAAGTACCCGATATTGATATATGTATGTATTTGTTGTTCTCACTTGCGAAAAAATCGAAATATTTTTTCAATTTCGTCAATTTAAAAAAAAAAATCTATATTTATGAACTAAAATGTATTGATTTATGCCGCAAGGAACTAAAAATTATTTCAAAAATTGCGATGCGATTGCGAAACTCGCCAAAACTCGTGAATCATGTGAACTAAAACGTTTTGATTTATTGCGCAAGGGGCTAAAAAATATTTCAAATTACGAATTACCGGGTTACCGGGTACGAATTTCGAATTATCGGGGGCTAATCGACTATGAAACTAGCATTTTGGGACTTGTGGGTTTTAAAAATTTCGAATAATGGCGAATTTCAAATTAACGGGGTTTTACTACACTCGTTTTGCTTTACTATTTTTTCTCTTTCTGAAGGATTAAAGGCTGCAGACAGAATGAATGTACAGGATGAATGGATGCGAGGGAATTGTCCTTGTATCAGTGCCACAGTGAGTTTTGGAATGGGTGTAGACAAAGCCACTGTGAGAACAGTTATCCACTGGGGGGCCCCGCAAAATGTGGCTTCTTATTATCAGGTATTATATTAATTACTATATTAGAGGTTCTGTCAGCTTGTTTTGTTTACTACAATATATGAGTACTGCATTCATTTGGTCAATTTGAATTTGGGTCACTTCTCTCACTGGTCATGTCAGGATACATCCATAAGTGAATAAATAGTACACAGACAAAATTACATTGTACATTACCAGAACAGCACGAAATCATATGAAATATCTATGTAAATGCATATCGATGCTGGAAAGCAATTTTGTTTTTAGCCCATTGGTTTGGAATCCTTAACGATTTTTTATTGTTTTGATCTTATCTTATATTATTGTTTTAATCTACTCTTATTATTTTACAAAACAATTTATTTTAAGCACTAAGTTTTAATCCACTGTTGAGTAATTCTCATTCATCACTCTCGCAATCACTGTTGAGTACTCAACAGTGGATTAAAACATAGTCCTTAAAATAAATTGTTTAATAATGAACTTCCACTCTGTGAACGAAACAACGTTAAATTTAATTAATCTTATTTTATTGTTTTAATCTAATCTTATTTTATCGTTTTATTTTAATCCTTTTATTATCACCAAGATTCCTACATCAATTTTTTGATAAAAAAGTGTTTATTTTATTTACATTTAATTGATTATGTAGCTTTTGGTGTAGTGTTCATGACGCTTGCTTAGTGATCTGATGGTCGGTGGTTCGAGCCCTATTCCAGGATACCAGCAAGTTACCCTTATCTTCATAGCACAGGCTTTTAGCTTAGTATTTGAAATATTAAGAATATTAATGTGACACTTATTCTGCGTTCACATCTCTATTTAAAAAAATACACATCTTGGACACAATATTAATTATATGCATCTTTTTCTGCAGGAATCAGGTAGAGCTGGCAGGGACGGGAAACAATCGTACTGTCGAATATATTATTGTAGGTCAGAAAGAAATGCAGTTGATTTCCTTCTAAAAAATGATATTGGAAAAGCGCACACCCCGTCCCAGGAAGCCAGAGCCAAAAATGCTTACAAGAGTTTTGAAAAAATGGTTAATTATTGTGAAGGTGTAAAGTAAGGAGTTCATGATATAATAATTGATCTAAGTATTAATCAAATTATATAAAATTTTTGTAGAACATGGAATTTCAAAAAAATCTATACACATATCAACTCGGAATTCAAAAACTAATCAGTTTTATTTAACGTTTGACATATAAAATAATGTCAGCCAATATCTGAAATACATACACATTTTCCAACAATAAATTCAAACAAAATTAAGAAAACCATAAAATTACTGAAGCGAAAATCTTATCATATATAATACAGAGTGTACAACATAATTACGCTAAACATATTCGCTGCATATGAAGAGTGTGGAATTATGTCACTCCTACAAAATACAAAATGGTTTTAAATTAATCTTTCTTTGCCAGTCCTGAATGTTTTGCCTCACATTTTTTTTCATTATTTAACATTATGTGAATGTGGCAGTGCTTTTTTTAAGACAATATGAAAGTACAACTGACAGAGACATACTTTTTTTGAAGGTGTTTTTGAAGTTAATATTGAATTCTATTGTTACTCGGTTACTTTAATTTAGCCATCCTTCGTAAATAACATGTTGAAAGTTATGACTAAAGTCTCAATTTTTGAGCGAGACCCTACTCTAGGTAGAAAAAAGAAACAAGTACAAGAACTCATTTATATCTTCATTAATTCATTTTTAAAGGGTGAAAACCTTTCTGTTTTCACTACTGTAGTCACAACACTTTATGAAAAGGTTTCTACCAAAATTACGACTTGAAAATTTTCCAATATCCTTTTTTTGTTTCAATTTTTTTTTAATGCTTTAACAGGCGAAGAGGCCCAATTACTGAAGTCGTTTCATCATAGAATCATCCAAGCTTGAGTAAATCACATAGATTTAGTGACCTCAAGAACCTAGAACCTCTGGTGTGAGAAACCTGTGTCATACCCATTGGGCTACGAGGACCACTATCGTCCTAATATCAATATGTAGTTATGGAGATAAGCAACTTTAAAGTTTGCACTTTTTTTTCAATGTTGCTGGTGTAAAATGTTGGAACATCATCTTTATGCTGGTGTAAAATGTTGGAACATCATCTTTATCACATTATCACTATTTTATTGGATATTAAAAATTCATTCCCTTTGACAAGAGTAAAATAAAATTATTAAAACCTTGCAGAAATATGAACCCAATTTTTTCATTTGTTTTAAAAATGACTCAAAAATTTGACAGAACAGGATGTACACAATTTGGTAAAAAATGTGTTGGGGAAATATTTAAAGACTACTTTTATGAAATGAGTGTTAGCATGTTTATATGGTGATTATGTTTATTATTTATTTATTCCCAGACAATTTTTTTTTTAATTTTATTTACTTTTTAGGTGCCGTCACTGCACATTTTCAGATTTCTTCGGAGATGATTCAGTTGCATGCAAGACACAGTGTGATGTTTGCACAAATTTGAAAATAGTTGAGAAGAATGTCGAAACCTATTTTAAACTCTCTATGAATGCTCAAATGCAAAGAGGCAATTTTATATCAACTGGCATGGTTGATGATGATTTATATGGTGGAGGAAGAAATGGAATAAAAACGTAATAAAAATTGCTTAATCAGACATAAAAATTGCAAGTAATATTTAAAATATTTATTGATGCGCCAATATTACCACCCTATTTATATAGTGTTGTGTTTCAGAGAATATCACGACCCAAATGCTGATGATAGTGAGAGCGATGATAGTGAGCATAAAGCTGCCATTGTCAAAAAAAAAACTACATCTTTAATTCTCAAAGAGCTTGCACTGAGGAGAGGGAATTCAAGCATTAAAAACGCTAGCACAAAAGAAATTATGAAATCTTCCAAAATTCGTGCTGCGGACAGTACTGAGGTGAAAGTAAATGGCTTAACAGTAACAATAAGAGAAAATTATCATTCACTTTTGGTTGAAGCTTTGTCTCAAAGTATAACAAACTGTGCAGAGACCGACAGCCCGGTGAATAAATTAACACGGTATGATTGTGAAGAATGTGCAGCCGATATGGAATATGAGATATTTACTACCAATAAGGTTGTTAGTTTATATAGACGAGGTGTGGTTAAATTGGTAAGAAATAGCTTTGAATATGATTCCTTAGATGTTTTAAACTGGTGATTTTCATATTTTTAAAATTACAATTATTATTATTATTTTAATCTCAAAATATAATAAACATATCAGTCACAATTTTTTTTTATTAGTATCACCGGGATTAGCTTTGGTATGATCATCTCATACTGTTATCATCTGTCTTTCTTTTTTATTTGGAGCCTATGGTAATGCAAATGTGAGGAAAATATATTTTTTCTCAGAATCACACAAAACCTCTCCGTGGTTGACCCATACAGGTATGAATATAGACATAATATAAAAAACAAAAATGTTAAGGCGATCATCTGGCAAAGTGAGCCGAATTAATTTTTTCTCATATCTTCCATTGCATTTTTTAACACATTTTTGTATGAAAAGATATCAATAAAATTTATTCATTGGGTTCCATATAATTTAAATACAAATATCTTCTTAAAATGACACAAACTATATTATTTAATCAATTAATAAATTACCAAACCTATAATGTTTTAAAAATGAAAAAATTTCTCCAATTTGTTGGCCTTTTGTGACTAGTGAGATATCTTTTTTTTTCAATAATATTATTGAAAAAAAAAAGATATATTCTTAAATTTATTAAAATTATTGCAAATTCTTTCGGTTTTTTACATACAATTGATGTTTTAGAAAACACTGTTTTTAAAATGTATTATATACATACAATATTATTTTTGTGTTTTTTTTAACTGATTATACATAGTTGACAACTTTTTTTACTTTAATAATAAAAAAAATCTTATAATATGAATGCGCTACAAACGGTGTAAGTATTGTACACGTTTCCATTACCAGCTTAAAATAAAACAAATGGCAAAATCATATAAAGTAGCGAGAAGTACAGATTGTTTTAAAATACATGCAGATAATATTTATTGTGTAGAAATATTATACACGTGTAACTGGTCACTTATAAAAATAATGTATTTAATATTTATACACTGTCGAATAGCGTTGATTTCATCTTGCTACTCGATGACGTAATTTTGCCTGCTTTTCACTGCACTATAATCTGGCGGACGGTAGTAAGTACCAGAGTAGAAGAAGGCAATCCTATCATTTCTTGCCATTTTAGATGCTCTATATGGAATGTGCCAGGTCTTAACTCAGTAATTGATGATGTATTTTTTACCCAAACATAAGTGCAATTTATATCATTTATCGATTGCATAAATCGCTCCAGAACGTTCGAAGGCAATCTTGTATTTTTTGGAGGCCTATTCTATTATAAATATTGGTTCTCAATGTATAGGGTTCACGACGTCCAAGACAATATGTGTAAATTAATTATACTAACACCTTCAATTAACCTAATTAGGGATTCTAAAATCTTAATCAAATTTTTGTCTCAAAAATAATATTCTAAAATAATTATTTTCAGTTATCTTCAGTAAAATCTAATACACAAACACTCCACCCCACACTAAAAACCTTTCAACCAAGAAAGAAGGAAACATTGTCCGAACTTATCAAAGAGGCAGAGATCGAAATAGCTAAGAAAAAATATGACCATGGATTCATAACTGCAACAGAACTGATTGGTAAGGTGTATTATTACTTTGAATTGTGTAAAATATGAATACATACTAAATATGTCAGTTGGACTTACATATATTGTCCTTACATATGAAATTGGCGTTTTGCGGTACTGGCAAATTTGATCTCAAATATCTTCTCTTTGGTTAGGAATTCCAAATCCAAATTTATACAGCTATTTACTCATGTATTTGTGTTTTGAAAATTATAATTCATTTGTTTTTTCCTCAATTGTTTTTTTCTTTGCGTCACTCAGTTTACAAAATGAAAAACTTGAAATATCGCGTTATTTACGAGTACGAGTTCCACCGTGGCACCAGTGCTGCAGAAACGGCTCGAAGGATTAATGATGTGTATGGCGACGGTGCCGCAAAAGAAAACACAGTGCGTTTTTGGTTCCAACGTTTTCGTTCTGGAAATTTCGACCTGCAGAACAAGCCCCGTGGACGGCCGGAGACCAAAGTTGATAATGAAGAATTGAAGGATAGTGTGGAAGCGGATCCATCGCAAACCACATCCGAGTTAGCTGCAGGCTGCGGTGTTAGTGATAAAACTGTTTTAATCCACTTGAAGCAAATTGGTAAGGTGAAACAGCTTGAAAGGTGGGTACCTCACGAATTGAGTGAAGCAAATCAACAAACGCGCGTTGCCTGCTGCGTTGCATTACTCAACCGGCACAATAATGAAGGGATTTTAAATCGAATCATTACCTGTGATGAAAAGTGGATCCTGTACGATAATCGGAAGCGCTCATCGCAATGGATGAACCCTGCCGAACCAGCCAAACCATGCCCCAAGCGAAAATTGACTCCAAAAAAGTTACTTGTGAGCGTTTGGTGGACTAGTGCTGGTGTCGTTCACTACAGCTTTCTTAAATCTGGCCAGACGATTACGGCAGATGTCTATTGTCAGCAACTGCAAACCATGATGGAAAAGCTAGCTGCTAAACAAACGAGGCTGGTTAATCGCTCTAGGCCACTGCTGCTTCATGATAACGCTAGACCACACACTGCACAACAGACGGCTACCAAATAAGAGGAGCTTCAATTGGAATGTCTAAGGCACGGTTGTTTCAAGTTCGATCAAAGTAAGCGGTCGATTAAAAGCCAAATTTTTGGACGAAAAACGGATCGTCTGATTGGTGGAGAACGTAAAAATTCAGTTTAAACTCTACGCTACTTTGACGAATTGACACAACCGGGCCTAAGACATCCACCGTACTCTCCGGACCTTGCCCCAACAGATTACCATTTTTTTCGAAATTTGGATAACTTATTGCAAAGGAAAAAATTCAACTCCGATAGGGCAGTCCAAACCGCCTTCAAAGATTTTATTGATTCCCGTCTGAAAGGTTTTTTTTTAGTAAAGGGATCGATGAACTACCTATGAGATGGCAAAAGTGCATAGATAGCAATGGTACATACTTTGATTAAATAAATATATTATAATAAAAAAAAATCGGCTTTATGTTCCTACCATACTAAACGCCAATTTCAAATGTAAGGACCTAATATACTATTATATGTACATCACCAAGTTCTTTTATAGTTTAGATTTTATAGTACGGCATTAACACACTTGAAATTATTGACTATTTAAATCTTCTGTACACAGAGAGTATTTTAAATTTCTCTCTCTTCTCTTTAAATTTTGCTTTCATTTTGATTTTCTTATTTTAGAGAGCCAAACTAAAACAGTTCATTTATCAAAAAGTGACAAAGCTCATAAAAGGAAGCCATTTAGTATGAAAAAAGATCCTTTAACACAATCATTATTAGATGGATTTTGTATTAAATCTGATAAACAAAATTCAAATTTAAAAGATGTTTCTTCTGATAAGAGTACAGACGAAAGTGATTCAGATATCGAAAAAGATTTAGTAATAGATGAAAATGTGTCAAGCGATTCTGAAAAGTGTGCAGCAGAAAGTAGACATATAAATAATTCCGATTCTGCTATTTTTGGGGAGAAAAAAGTCAACATTCTTGAAAAATGTAATGTTTCAAAGAAACCTGATTCAGAAGCAAAACCTACTGATACAAAAAAACGAAAACAAGTCAAGGATCTGTTTGGTGATTCGTCTGAAGATGAGTTTGAAGTAAAGAAACGAAAGCCAAACAAGCTTATATGTGATAAAGAAGACATTAAAACAAATCGAACCAAGTTAATACATGCTGAAGAAAATTTGAAGGTAAAAAATGTTAAAACTACTGTGGTTGATTCTATTTTTGAGGATAAACTGGTATCGAAAATTAATGTTGACTGCAAATCAGGATCAGAAATAAATAAGGAATCGAAAATAACTACAGTAGAAACAAATTTAACTAAAAAAAGCATTAGTGCAAAAGTGGACATTGCTGAGTTTGTTGTCAAACAGATGTCACCATATTACAAAAAGGGAAGAATTACATCGCGTGAACTATTTAAGGCAACCGCAAGGCATATTGTGCATCATTTAATGGCTATCAATAAAACAGGTGTGTATACTTTATTTTAAATAGCTACATATTTACTACATTCTTAAAATTTAATAATTTCTTTTACAATTTTTTATATTTTCAGATGAAGCAGAGATAAAGTCTTTTTTAGATAAGGCATTTTCAAAAAAAGATTTGAAAATTGAAAATGCCTCTGATTATAAATTACTGCTTAATTTTTCATAACTGTTATTTTTTAAACTATTATTGACTCTATACACATTGAAATATGTACATAATGTTTGACATCAAAAATGAATTATTTGTTTCTTTGTGTATTAGTTAGGCTGTACCGATTAATCCGAGTCACTCATATCAGAGTAATTTTTAACAATTGATTTCTGTGTAAAGTTTTCTGGGCTACTAAATTGCCGTGTGTATCCAAAATTTCTGTGAGAAGTGTTGGATCCCATTGCAAAGTCCACCATTGATAATGGCAAAATCTGACATCGGCAGTCTTAATTATTAGAAGAAGAAATGTAATTCATCAGAGATATTAGAGTCTTTCAAGTTTATAAATGAGTTTTATATTTAAAATGACATTAAAATATGAAATCAGGAATTATATCTACTACCAAATAATTGATGAAGCACAGAACGGGGAGCGACAGAAGAGTGCTGACCTAGCGATAGGTCTCCAACCCAATTAGAATAAAAGGGATGAAGAAGAATATTTAAATTCAAAACTGTAGTGTTAAGCCATGTATTCACTAGGGGACAAATCGTGCAACATTCCGTGTGGCATGTCGCATCAACATTTACGCTCATGTTTTGGGGACAATGACGCGGTCGAAACGTAAGAGGAGAAAAAGAGATTAGGTTAGAACTCGATCAGTTGGAAAAAAATCTCGTTTCCCCACACTAATGTCATGTTGAGTGGTATGCATGCGCATTCACTTGTCAACATACCACGTGGTATTGACCGCGGCGCGATGTTCCCTTGAGTTCGCTCGGGAACCGTGCGCATGGCAACAATGGTTAGAGCTCGATCAGTTGGAAAACAATCTCGTTTCCCCACACTAATGTCATGTTGAGTGGTATGCATGCGCATTCACTTATCAACATACCACGTGGTACTGAGCGCGGCGCGATGTTCCCTTGAGTTCGCTCGGGAACCGTGCACATTGCAACTTTGTCGCGGCACGTAGAAATGCCGTGCTATGTTGCGCATGACGTCGCAGAACAGTGCGCAATGTTGCAGCGTCACGTAGACTCTATGCCCCGCGTGATGTTGAGGGACAATTTGTCCCCTAGTAAATACGTGGCTTTAAAAAAATCTCATTACGTCGATATTGGAAAATGTAACACCAATGTCGTCTTACATGTATATGTTAATGTTTATGTTGTGTTGTAACTATATTGTATATTTTTTACATGCCAAAATACTCCTAAATAGAGTGGTTATAATGTAACTAACTAAACAGTCACCCTTCTTCACTGCCTATCTTTATAACAAAACTAAAGCTGCACTGAGAAAATCGGACACGGGTTCTGAATCATAAAGTTACCTCTTTTATTTCAGTCTCAAAAATGTGTAAAATCTATTGAATATTTAACATAAATAAATTACATAATTACTTTTATCATTTTCTCTAATTCCCAGTCTACGAAAGTTGATATCACTTGCCAAATATTTTTTATATTTAATTTCTGGTACTCATTATAATATTAAGATTACAAAATAATATAGGTACATCCTAAAATAAATCCTCAGGAATCGTGCAATTGCGTGAATTGTACAGAATGATTATTTGAACATCGAGGCAAATGCATGCTCATAACTTATTTAAATGTAATAAGATTTTGGTCAAAAGAGTATTATGCACAAGATAGAAAACCCAATCAGATGGCAGTTTATTCAGAACACAAACACAATAGGTAGATAAGTAGAAGTACAGATGAACAGAAGATGCGATCACAGACACGCCTGTCAAGGAAGTGGCTGGTATAAAAATGGAGGTCTGCTTCCACTCTTCCCGTCTTCAGTCTATGCAAGCGCACCCTCCAGCCCTAGAATACTGGTGTTCCGCGTAATATTTGTATTGAGCACAGGTGTGGAACTCATGTACATATGTATATGTATTTTGTAGAGGTAATTGTAATTTATTGTACTGTCATTTGTCTCTTTAATACTCAAAACTGAAGTATAATATATGTTTATTTAATTCCGATTTGTGTGGTTTTTATCTCTTTTTTTAAAACTTTTTTCTTATTTTATTAATTTTCCTATTCGTTTATTATTGTTATTATTATAAAATAGAGATGCAAACACGGAATCATTACCAATTTTTACTATTAGCTCCTTAACTACGAAATTACCATTTTATATAGAAAAATTAAAATTCTTTTTTTTTATGAAAAGTATATATTATTTAATTATTCAAAGTATTGGTCATTTTTGTCGATGCACTTTTAATGGAAGTTCATTGATGCCTTTGCTATAGAAATTCTGGGGACGGGAATCGATCTTTGTTGAAACTTGTTGCCAAAATTATGTGTTTGCTTTTACTTCAGATCTGAGAGATTAAATTCTCATATGCGTGTATGCCCCGTTAATATTATTATTCCTGAGATTCATTTTGAGTCATATGAAGGTTAACATGTTTTATAAAAAGCTTAATGGAAAATTGTATACTTACTGAGGCATATAGCTTTATTGTTACCAGTAATGTGATCTGATAAGTGAAAAATTTAAAACGCAGTTAAATAACATATTTATTTTATGTACTAGGCTTAATTATTACAACACCAATAAATTTATACAAAAATATTAAGTGTACTCTTATTGTTAAATGTTGTGTTTTATTGTTAAATAGTGACATTTATATGTTTTTATATAATATTTACATGTATAGTTAGTATAGTTTCCTGTGTCATGGTGATAAAGATTTGCTTGATGAACTTCATAAAGATACAGAAGTGAAATTTTAAACAAAAGATTTACACTTATATTGAGAATATCACCTTCAATATTCTTAAAAAATTCAATTACAATCTAGGGTCCGAATACAGAGTTGTTACTTAGTAAGGTTTGTATTTTAAGTTCGTAAATTCAGCACCTCAGTTGACACATAGCAGTCTTTATTTCTAGATGTGTCTATGATTTAGCACACTCTATGATATTTATATTCTGCGTATGTAATCTCACCGTCAACCGTGTACAGTTATCACTGTATGCCTCAAAATTGTTTAAATGTTCAATGTATGATTCCAAATTATTATCCAGCACGCCAATATTATCCATAGTAAAAAAAAAACAACTAAATATTGTTAACAAGTTATACAGTTAAATTTTCAAGATGCACATGCGCAGTCTGTATCAGTGTAGGTAGTTCTGAACTGCAAAGCTGTAGAAAAATCATACAAAATGTTTAGGTGTGCACAATATCTAGAAATAACGACAGCTGCATCTCAGCTGCGATTTGGAATTTACGAACACCCAATGTCACTTTGGAAGAAAGAACGTACTTACAGCAATGATTCTGTATACGGCCCAAGAAATCAGTACACTTTAAAACAATCACTACTTTTTTACCTGAGAAATGTTTTCAACGCTTCCTCGACTAAATTTTTATATAGATACAACAAAATATTTTAATAGAAAATACTAGATCTTTTAATAGAAAATATCTATTAAAAGATCTAGTACAATTATGTATATATGTAACAATGTTTAGTTTTTTTTCACAGTTTTATGCACAAGAAAGAAGAGTTTAAAATGAGTAAGCCTTTGAATGCCAAAATATGTTTCCATGTTACGATCTTTATACAAAAGTTTTTTTTAATGTTCTCTCTGCATGAATTACATTTGCTTGATGATAAAAAAATTGGCACTCAAGTACTTTTATTTTTATTAGGAATAAAAATGTAATACAGCATAAATCAAAATAAATTGTTGACTACATAATATAAATCAGGTTTTAGATAAGGCTGGTTCCTTCTGTGTAAGACTGGTGTCTTCATAAACTTCCAAAACGTCTGCAAGATGCTCGTTGTCCCTCGGCTTCTTGAATTGTCTTTTCTTCTGGGAAGATTTTTTTCTCTTTGGTGCTAATGGTTTCTTTGGGCCATGGTCTTGCATAGATTTGATGCCTTGCTTTTCTAAATATTCTTCAATTTTAGCATCATCCATAGCATCCACTGCTGTGGCTCTCCATAATTTTTGAAATTCCTCGTCAACCTATAAACGTAAACAAATTAAACTATATTTCATCATTGAGTTTAACACAAAAATAATGACAATTTCGCTAGGGACAAAATTTAACTAAGCCAATGCCTTTTAAATGATATGTAAGATTATTAATTTGAGAAAACTAACAATCTTCGTATAAACCACACTGATTGTTTTTAACTTGTTGAGGGCCAAAAAAACAGATAAAAGTAAATCACCAAGGCCAAAGATTTTCTGAATTTTTTGAGATTTTTCTTTTTACGAAAAAACCATGAAAACATGCGTATATTAAAAAAAAACACACACACATTCATATTATTTTATCGTAATTGTCGTAATGCAATGATTCTTTTATCGTTTAAGTAAAAAAAATAATTTTCAATTCCGATAATGTTGCCAGCGCAACACTATAAGAAAAATAATAATTTATTTTTATTTGTTTATAGAGACAACACTACTATTATTATTTGATGCTAACCTAATAATCTTCTTCTGTGTGGTATATTTTGTTGCACGGCACGGCACACGATGGGACATCGCACTCATATCACATAAATATGATATACTTTCACACACACACATATATCAAATAAACACAACAAAATTGCGTGTATTTTTGTTAATAAATCACTGTTAGTATTCAATTGAATCATAAACCAACAAAAACTGACAAATATCGCAAAACATATCGTATATATTTGTGTACACGTGTACAAATAAACCGAAAATTGAAAAAAAAAAATTGTATTTCCCGCACACTTTGTGCGTGACCTTGAATGACGGAATATTTGAATTTCGATTGCGCAACACGCGTTCGGGGCGACATCTACAACTATTCTATACGATTTTGACGGCAGAAAAACTTCTGTTTTGATTGTTGATTTAAAATATAATCCGTGATGTTTGTGAGTTGAAAATGGAACAACAGGTCACCACGGGATTTCTCTACTGGGAAAAAATCAGTTTTTCAAATTCGATACGCGGCCGTCGAGAAATAATAAATTTTGTGCCTGTCACATATATTCGACGTGGCTCTGGCCCCTGTCATTGTCTGTCGCACAGGTCCGACGTGGCCCCACGCTCATTAAACATCTTAATTTAATCTTTCCGAGATATATAAACTTAATTGTAATGACTGCTCAGCATTTTACATAGGTAAAACGGCACTTTGTTTTGATATTAGAATAAAAGAACACCAAAGATGTCTTAATAATAATGTTCAAGAATCAATGTGAAAAATGGATCCTCAACATGGGTATGGAGACCTTCCAAAGCTTGGTCACCCTATGATCATTATTGACACAAAATTCATAACATTATTTTGACAGGATGTACTGTGAATTCAAATGACAGATATTCTTCTAGAAAACTTGATCCAATGTACAATGAAAATTGAGAGAATCAGATAAAACTTCATATAGAAGACTTAAAGCTGTGATTCGTTCCTGTAAAGCATACGTTTATGT
This sequence comes from Agrypnia vestita, assembly GCA_016648135.1. Taxonomy (NCBI): domain Eukaryota; kingdom Metazoa; phylum Arthropoda; class Insecta; order Trichoptera; family Phryganeidae; genus Agrypnia; species Agrypnia vestita. The sequence goes on along the minus strand of JADDOH010013520.1, from coordinate 37,257 downwards.
GAATTTTAGTCAAGAACTTTAATATGTATACATCTTCCTCAAATCACGAAAGATTATTATGTCTTTGACATTAGTGTTCGTGAAAAATCTTTTTCTTATTTTATTTATTTTGATAAATGTGAAAACAAAACATTTGTATGTAATCCACACACACACGAAAAAACACGTTTAATAAAAAAATGTGAAATATTGACTTCTGTACGGGCGTTGCCCAGTGAGGCCGATATTAAAAAATCTAACATTTGTAAAATTTAATGTGAAATAAATAAATAATAATTTCTCAGAATCAGCAATTCGCAACGGTCTATTGGAGACAGTATATTTAACAAATAAAATGGCATCAAAATTTTACATACAAATAATAGAGGCCTTAAGCTAGATAGAAATTTATTTATTTTTTAAATAGTAATTAACTTGTTTCTAATAAAAAAACTAACTTTTAAATAGTGGGTGAGGTTTCAAAGTGCGGGATTAATTAGAATATATCGTTTAAAATCATCTTTTTATATGAATAAACAACATTTGAAAATGACCAAAAATCGTAAATATTTAAGCATGTTTGAAAAATTATATCTTTTTTAATATTGAATATTTCTTAATTTCCTACGTACGGATTCTAGATAATTCAGTAAACTTTATACATATAAAAAAAACATATTATGCTTACATACAAAATTTAAACGAAATACTCTTCGCCCGGGAACATTAAAAATGTTTTTTTTGCCACGGCCTATGGATTAATGCCTATATTTTTCTTAATTATTATAAATAATGTTCAGTTTATTACTTTTATATAAGAACAAAGGTTCTATCTAAGTTATCGCCCTAAAAAATTGCTATCTATCATATACATTCTGATATAAATGAATAATAAAAACTCACATTTTCGTAAAAAATGACGAAATATGCATTTGCAGTGAATGTACCGCCTTAAGTTTAATTGTCAATTTTTAGGCCAGAAAGCAAAAATAATCTATCGAAATGTAGCAATCTTACGAGTTAAAATTATTAAATAGAGACATTTACAAAACAATTTAGTTAATCACCTACAAAAAATAAAACTCTCAGCTGTACTTACTGGTAAATTGGCTGTTTTGTCATTATAGAATAATATTTTTCTTTTATCTGTTGGCCTTATAATATACAAGACTTCTGAGGCAATTTGTTTTAAAGCCTTTTCACAGTGTGGGAGAGACTCCTGCACATCCTCCAGTAAAACTCCACCTAGTCCTTTAAGATCTTGTTGTTTGAGTAATCTACAAGCAGTGAGAATCAAATTGAAATAAAATCATCAAACAGTTATTTAAAAACTAATTCTGAATTGTAGTGTAAAATCCTGCTAATTTAAAATTCTCAAAATCACCAAGGAATTGGAAAGGAAAAAAATTGTGCGAGGCTGTGTTAGGGCGCATGGCTGTCAGTTTAACGTGAAATGTCTATGACAGCGAGTTGTTTTAGGATATTGGATTCAAATGAAAATGAAACATTTGACTGCATACCAAATTTTAATTTTAATATAATTCACGCCATTCAGGAGACAGTCCTCAACGTCATATATGGATAGTCGACAGCTGGTTTAGGGCTGTAGGGCAATCCACCCAACTCGAATAGGCTTATCTTGTACAGTTTTTTGTACGCATCAACTGGCTTAATGAAAAAAAAAAGTTTTGATGACAATTTATATAAACGAGAACTACTAAACATAGTCAAATGTCATAGAGAGCGATACGAGGCATGTATTGTAGACAAAATGGCACTTTGCCTTCAGCCGTATCACTGTGAGCTGAATCCTATAGAATTAATTTGGACTCAAATGAAAGGGTATGTTGCTTCCAGAAATAAAACTAAAAAAAAAATGATTGAACGATGCAATTCAAAGCATTGATGCATGTGTTATGAAACATTTGTTAAGCATGTAAGAGAAGTGGTAGTCGAAAATGGATGACATGAATACAAACATAGACTTAATGTCTGAAAATGAATAATAAATGCAGGAATCGACAACAGCAAAAGTGATATTTCGTATGGTGGATAAATCATTATTTTATATTAATTTTTTTTGTATGTAATAGGTTAGACTGAATGAATAACTTAAAAGGAAAGAAATGAATTAAACAGTACGATTTTCTTTTTCTAAATCTTAAATTATTCCTAGGATTAAAATAATTGCAATCAATTAATATTTTATTATTCAAATACTACTTAATTCTAGGAAGTAAAATTTGTGAAAATTACAAAGAAGCGCAATGTGAACACGCTTTATGCTACAAAGTGATGCCCACATGACCTTGTGAGGAACTATTTTGTCCTCATTGTTTATGTGCAGTTGTAGACAGAGAAAGCATCTTGCTAGCTGGACTCCGTGAATACAGCGTAGTTCATAAATTCAATATTTATGAAACCATGCTCAAAATTTATTTGTTAGGTTTTATGCAAAAAATAAAATGTGGTTCCGATCGGAACACCAGCGTCAATAACTGATTTTAAAGTTATTGACACTGGTGCTCAATAAATGAATTTCATTTATCGACGCTGATGTTCAATTATTGAATTTTCAATTATTGTCACTAGTTCTCAATAACTGAAAATATTATCAATGTGCCATCACAATTAACAAAATAGTATGGTATGACCCTATCGGGACCGGTGGCACTGCCAAAGAAACCTGAGTGGTTCCGACTGTGACCAGTAACAGCAAACCTGTTAAACAACGTAATGAAAAAAGTGTATTGATATATGATGCAAGGAGTTCAAAATTAATAGAAGCAATAGAACAATTTCAGATTAACAGAGCTCTATTGAAGATGGTGAAATAAATTGTTTTGCATATCCTATTTACCTTAATAGAGCTTTCTTGTCCTTGATTTTATATACAGCCTTAAAAGAGAACTTGCCATCTGGGCTTACATCAATTTTAGGATTATTCAAAAGAGCTTCTGTCTGCAACCACTGAAAAAATTTTACATTACAAAATTTACACCAATCTTTTATTATAATTAAATTAAGTAATAAGGATTAAATACCTGTTTCACTTTATTCCCTACATCTAGTTGATTAGTTTCATCGAGTACCTCATCCAATGTTAAGGGGTGATCGTCACCTTGCTGGTGTCTCGCCTTCATGTGGCGTACTATTCTGGCGAGAATTCCAAATCTGTAGGCAGAACTGCCTGACATTGTTTTGTAGCTGTAAACAAAACCAAAATAAATTGTTGAAATATACTGCTCGCAGGCTTCAATTCTATTTTTTAGACATGGTCAACAAAGAATAAGAAATTTACTGTTTTTGCAATGTTCTGAATGATTGTCTTTTTTCACATATCATAAATATTCTAAGATTCACTCACGGTATTAATTTATTGTTTAGCAATTTTATATAACTAAGTTAATATTTATTAGTATAATATAATTGATATTAACAGTTATGTTAATTGTAGTTCGATATATTATTTTGTAATGTAAATAATATGAAATTAACATCTAGTACTCTGGCCAGGATGGAATTACTCAACTCAACTTCCAAATAATAGGTGAAAATACACTTTAACAGAACACACACCACATGTGATTGATTTTTGTTGCCACATGATATTTTTCTCGTAAAATAGCATAAACATTGGATTACACTGCCCGCTAATTATGTCTAACTCATAGGTATTTTGCTACAGACATGCAATCGTTATAGGCGGTTTCTTTCTCGGTGGGGCCATAAATATTTTATAATTTTTTTTGTGACACAGTTTACATAACAGGATAGTCAAACTATTCAATAGTGTACCTGCACTGTGTCACAAAAAAAATTGTAATTGAAATATTTCTCTTGATTTTAATTTTTAACTGGTGAAGAACCATAACCAATTAATTAATGTAATATTAAAAACTGTCAGTATGTTTTTGGAGCGGCCGTGTTTGTGAGTTTTTAATACGAGTGAAAAATGAAATAAAAGGTTGTAACTTTATAATGTTATTAAATTTTGTTTGATCATGTGCAATTTGTGTGAGGTATTTTCATAATAGAACTCGTGAGTTTTGACATTTCTCACTGCCATTGTTAATACGTATGGAACAGTGACAGCAAAAATAAATGTAATATTTAATATAATCTTAGGATAACCTAGCAAGGTTTTAACCTCTTCGGGCCCACAGTATCATATATGATGCTCGGATATATACTGTTCACTTGTCAAATAGTTCAGTTAAAATTTGTATGTCGAGGTCAAACCATGCGCCATCAGTAAATTTGTTTCTTATTTAACCAGATACCCTGTGCTTGTGTTAGACAACATAACCGGTAAATATATTTTCGAGGTAAACTCCGAGTATCATGTATGATACCGTGGGCCCGGAGATGTTAAGTAAACAAAAAATCTTATTGCATAGAAATTAATATGATTGGATTGGTTAATGTGAATACTAACTTCGATGCATCCAACTTTGGTGCCGAACTTGGTGGAGGGGCCGGTCTCGATTTTTTCTTTGATTCATCTTTCGGTGGTGCATCATCCTCTTTTCTCTTCTTTTTTTCAACTCTATAAAAATTTTAAGACAAATAAGCAGATGTATGATAGCCCAATCTGTCAAATCATTTAATACATAATTAAAATAGACATACCGTGATACATAATAGATATAGACATTATTAAATTATATCATGTCCCTAGTATTCGTAATGTAATGTTTCTAGTAATGTGTGGGATTAAAACTTTTTGCAACGGTAAGTCCTTTGTTGGTCGAAATGCCTAGACTGTAGTTGTAATGCTACATGTTTACAGAAATATCCTATACCATATATATTTGTGATAAACCTAACAGACAGAAAGATTAACTTAAATTGACTTGTGGGGTAAACGACGGTAGATAGTAATCTGCAACCATTTTTACGGAAACCTAAAGGAACTTTGTTACAACTCAAAAACTGAATATGTATAGTTAAACCTTAATAAAATCATTAAACCCAAATAACGAAACGTACGTCGGTGTAACTAGCGCTTTTTTCTTGAACGCTTCACGTTCCCTAAGGAGAGCAGGATCCATGATCGTAGGTTTGACGGAAATACAGAAGTTTTTCAGTGTTTACAAACAATGAGAAAACTATCGGCGCGCACACTAGATTAAAATGACATTTTGACTTGACGCTTCGACGCGACGCTTGACGTTTATAACCATAGAAAAGAGAATATTTCATAACAATTTTTTGTTTATGGACATCTTTGGCATTTGAACCATAGAGAATGGTGTAAACTATTGCTTGCCCAACGTAACTTGGCGTGCGGCGAATTTGGAACTGTTTGGAACTAAAACCCGCCTCGCCCGCACCCGGCGGTAACCCCTCGCCCTGTCATTTAGTTCAATTTTGTATTTGGTCGGGAGCTGTGGCATATTGATTACCAGTAAACACTGAATTATTATGTCCAAAACATCCTAAACAGTCCGGGATGGTGCAAGAATAATTGCCAATGAAGTACATTTTAAAGTTTTGCGAAGCTGAAAAAATTAATAATGGACCGATATTACCGTCTGATAGTTTGACAGATAGAACGGCCGCCATTACTGCATGGTTTCTTTAGTGCTGCCAAACCAAATTTCTGTATTTAATACGACACCGGTCACCGGACATTCTGTATTGTGTAATAAATTTACACCCTGACAATTTCTGTTACGCGACAGGGACGCCCTCCCTCGCACGCCAAGTACTGTACTTGGCGTGCGTAACAGCAACTGTAACAGTGGTACGTCTATATTACAGAATATAGATCAAAAAATACACTATACATAATATATATATTTATGCCTGTTGAATTAAATGTATTATTATACAGTAATACCTCGAGTAGCCCGGCTTCGATCAATTCGATTTGTTTCTGAACAAACAAAATTTTTGGCACTAACTGAGCGTAAGAAAAATAAATGAAGACAAAAAATATTCTTTTAAGAGGGCGCTGACTATTTGAATTGCCGGTTATTTAGGTATTAGAATGATTCTCTAGGTCAGTGGTTATCAAAGTTGACAGGACCGCGACCCACCAAAAAAAAATTAAATTTTCGGGACCCACCTCCTGTTTCATATATTCCCAATACATATTGTAACTATGCAAAAAACTGTTCGATTAAGAGGCCCCAGTAGATTAAACGATAAATAATGTATAAAGTTTGAATTGTCCAACCGAAGTCTGATTTGAAAGAAAAATGATTGTTTAACAGACAATATGACTTAATTAATTCGAATTCTTGAGTATAAGATATAATTTTTTGAATATTTTTATATTAATGAAAGTGAAATTTTCTTACTAGGCATGTAAAATTTAATTAAAATAATCCATGTTTTAATGGTTTTGTGGATACTGCAATATAGGAAACAGAAAGTTTAATTTTTGTCTTTTTTAAAACAATATATTTAACAACTTGTTGAAAAATATTAATGCTGAATAGCACCATTTCTTTTTAAACTTTATACAATCAATTTGTAAATATATGGTCTTTACTTGAAAATATACGAGATTAGTGTACCAAAGATAATTCTATTGCATGAAAACTAAAATAGTGTTTCGGCGTTATAATTTTTTTGATGTTATAACAATATATTTGTTCATATTTTTTTAAGGAAATGCTTCAAGAGTAAATGGATAATATAATAAAATAAGATAATATAAGATATAAAAAATAAGATAAGATAATAAAATTGATTAAAAGTCTGTTTAGCTGTGGGTTTTGCAAAATGATTTGATAAGTTTACGTTAAATTTAGCAAATCGAGAGCAAATAGGAAAATCGTGTACTGGGGCCTCTTAAGAAAAACATCCAAATATAATCAAAAATTTTTATTACGAAAAACTTTAATATGTGATATTTTATTGGGAAGGATGCATTTGTTGTCATAACAGCATTAGTGTCGACTTAAATTTTGGTAACTTTTAATCGCAGTGAATTTGATGCGTCCAATTTATTTATGTATTAGTCTCAATAGAAACCATGGCAGAATATCCCATTTCACATAAGTACGAGGTGGTGAAGGGGAGGAGAACTTTCAAGGCTTCGTCAGACAAGCAGGGATAAATGTCAACAACTAAAAGCCAGAATTTTGATAATTGCTTGCGATTAAAAGTATTTTTCAGCGACGTATCTTCCAATAAATCAATAAGCTCTTCATTTGCTTTTGTTGACTTTTCAGTTGGTATGTTGTCTTGAAATGGATTACAAAAACAGTTTATCCTATTTTATTTAAGCGTTAAAGTTATTTTTCAACTCTGTTAAATGAGTGACATTGACATCTGATTGCACTTCCTTTTCTACAATAAACATGACATGACCCGGACAAGATGTGTTGCGCGGTATTGTGACTGCGACCCACCTAATATTCGCTCGCGACCCACCAGTGGGTCGCAACCCATAGTTTGGGAAACACTGCTCTAGGTTCGTTTCTTGTATGTTTGTGTCATCACATACACAAGCTAGGGTCGGTTGTTTCAAGTTGGATTAAAGTAAGCGTTCGTTTAAAGCATAGATATTTACGAAAATGGATCGTCTGATTGGTGGAGAACGCAAAAATCTATGCTTTAAACGAACGCTTACTTTAATCCAACTTGCAACAACCGGCCCTTAGTCAGTTAAGGTACAGATACACATGCTTATTACTGGCATGCTTATTAGCCTGCCCTAACAACTGTACATACTTGCTCATTAATAGCATGCTTATTTTAAGCATGCTCATAAATAAGCGTGCTCAAAGCTAACAATTAAACACACATGCTTATTAGTGGCATGCTCTTGTCATAGAATAGAGAGGAACTCTAGTTCAAAATTGAAACTTTGCACACTGAAATAGAAAATTCAAGTAAACCAATAACAAAACAGTCCTGGGTTTAATCAAACACACATGCTTATTACTGGCATGCTCTTGTCATAGAATAGAGACGCTCTTGTTCAAAATGGAAACTTTGCAAACTGAAATAGGAAATTCAAGTGAACCAATAAATCAAAACAGTTCTCTAATTTACATCCGCACATTTTTGATTTTAGTTTTTATTGTAAGATTTGAATTATTCATGTCTTTTAATAAACTTTCATAAACATTATTTCTTGCTACATTATTTTTAAATAGCGGTGGCCGAGTATTCAACAGACATTCGTGATTCATATAATAAGTCACGAAAAGTAATGTTTTGTCTTCTCCCCAATGCGCCACATTTGTTTCACCTGTCACGAACTGAGAAGATCGCATTGATAATCAATACTAGCCGCGAATCACATTAGCATGCTCATAAGCAAGCCTGTTCACACATGCTCAAAAGATACCCCTTCTCGTGGTGAATGACATTAGCATGCTCATAAATCAACCGGCGGTAGATTTTTGTGCATGCCACTAATGAGCATGCTCATTACTAGCAATGTGCATACACACATGCCACTAAGAGGCCATCCATAAAGTATGTCACACGTTAAGGGGGTCGACGAATTGTGACATTGTGTGACAAGGGGTGGGAGGGGTCCTAAGTTTCGTGACGTAACATTTCAAAATCTAATACAATTTAATAAAAACGGTTATATAGTTTAATTTTACGCGACAGAGGTAGGCGCGAGAGGTTTATCGGCAAAAGCCCTATACGTCTTACTGAAAGATCTTGGCTTATCGAGATCTTCCGTTAGTTCCATATTAGAATGCGTATTGAAAACGGCACTAACGGAGTCTTATCGGGAGAGAGACCGAAACAGTGGAGGAGAGTGCTGATGCATCATAAGGGGCCTCTTAAACCTACACCTGGGTCACAAGTTTCAGGCACTGCTCTCGGCTCCCCTCTCTGCAATGCAATGGACCCAGCACCCGCACAGTGAATCCATCAAATTCTAAGTGTTTCGTCAATTTCTAAATATGTGATATCACACTATGGTGGGGGGGGGGGTCTCACAAATGTGACCAACTGTGGCAAGGACGGGGGAGGGGTAAAAAAATCACGAAACTAATGTGACGTACTTTATGGAACACCCCTAATAAGCAAGGGCTAAAAAAGGTCAATACTGCGCTTGCTCACGTGCCACTAATAAGCATGTGTATCAGTACCTTTAGCCCAGTCGCATGTTAGCGAAAAGTGACCAAGTACATATTTGAAAAATGTGAATTTTGTATTGAGTACAGTAATAATTTTGTGTGAAAAATAATGTATTAATTGTTCCGTTAGTTGTAGACATTTTAAAAGTGGTTTAGTTCAAACTTTGGATATGAGACCAACTTTAAAATCTCGAAAAAAAAAAGATTCCCTATACGAAGTCATTAAGCTGATAGATGCAATTAGTAAAGAGGATTTTTTTTACAGATTACCAAATAATTCCATTATAAAAGTTGTTTAGTTAGATAGTGTAAACCACCCGACCGTGTCTAGGACTTAAGACCTACTTTATTTAGTTATATTCTGTAAATAATAAAAACATGGGATAAATAAAACATTTTTATTGCAATTTCGAGGCTGCTTAATGATTGATTTAAGTTGGCCTTTTGCGTTTCGCATTTGTTATACTCTTATTTTCATCCGTCTTCCGCTTAGTAATTTATTTGATCGCTTCGTACGTGAGTATGTAATCAGGTTCCTTATTCTTTTTTTATTCTACTGTTCTATTTTCCTATCTAATCTGAAGTCAATTTTTTCTGGCAGTAAACAATCAAAATAAAACATTTTTAATTTTTGTTCCATGTCCCTCCGAAACTTTGTATCATATACTATGAGTTATATTTTCATGTACACGTCCATCCAAACTGCAAATATGCATGTTTTTCTTCGTGTGTCGTGTACTTGTCCTTGTACCTGGACTTGGAAATGCCAATCATGTTTTTTATTTATATTGGCATTGCCTTCCTTGTCTACTCTTCAGAATAATTTTTTTCTCTCTGATAGCATCGTTAACACTCATTCCTCTAACTGAGTAAAAACATTTTATTTCGAAAACTATATTTTTTACCGAAGGGTCGCATTTAATTAACCCTCGTTTGCATACTTTCCCAAAAATTAATGATGTAAACCATAGTTTTCGCCATTTGATTGATTCAGCTTGCAGAATATTTCTTCTTTTCAGTGTGTGGCTATCTACGTCAGTCAAAGTAATATTTTTCATATGTTTAATTCTAGCAAAACCAAAATCAGCCTCACCCAGGTCAGGTTTTTCTAGACTCGCCGTAATTTTTTTCATTGTGACTAGTAGTAGCCTTCTTGGTTATAAAAGTATTTGATTAACCTATTCTTTTGCATTTTGCTGATGCCAATCTTTTAATATGTATTTCTTTTAGTTTCGAGTCGTTTGATTGTTTGCAGTGATTGCCTGCAGATCGCAGGAAATTTTTTTCACAGATAGGTCTGTGGTTGTCTTGAATTGAAGGAGACTATTGAAAATATCGGCTTTATTGCTGTTCACATTATGTATTAGGCTTATTGCATTAGTCACCAATTTGGAAATTAATTTCAATATGGCTGAAAATATTAAACCTCTGAACTTTTCATTATTGTTACTAGGTTTTTCTCTGTTGATTCTTCATTTTTAATTAATTTTTTGCAATAGTAGGGTTTGCATAAGCTATGATTACGAAAAACGTGGTGTTGAGCATTCAACAAATACTGTTTCAGTTCTAGAACTTTTGCTCAAAAGTTTTGTTAGCAAAATCCACAATTCTATTTCTGTTGATTATGATTTCCTCTTCATCTTCATTTTTGTCTTCTATTGTAAATACAGAAACAGAATCCCTAGTTTTCAACGATTTCTGAACTAAAATAGATGTGAAAGTAAGTAGTTATTCCAAAATGCTCAAAATTCGGTGTATCATTGCTTATGATTCGTGATTCCCATTTTCACTAAAACAAAAATTATTGTATAAATTTAATTTGTCTCGAACATTAAAAAGATAAACAAACAAAAGTTAGCAATAATATGTAAAACCCAGTTGTCAACAAAAAAATACACTTAACTCGTTTTCGATGTGCGCAGTGTAATATACGAATTCGAACGTAGAACGCATCGTCGGAAAACAAGTGTGACCTCACTCGCCGACGGCTCTCAGCCAACTTAAATTATTTTTCAGTCGTAAGCGTTTATATTTGTAATCTTTTCCATAGTAAAAAATGTATGGACGATTTAAGTAGATTTAAAAAATATATATATACATATTTATATTAACAGGCAATATTTCAAAAATGTAAGCTGGACGAATTGTAGTTTATATAAGTGGGATTTTTAGAAATTGATATTTGAATTTTTTTTTAATAGTTAACTATAAAATTCTATTGAATGCCTGCACGTCTTTTTAGATTTTTATCCATCATTACCGAGTGTTATTAAATAATCTATTAATAATTTTTAATTTTTGCCAAAGACTAATTGTAAACACTTTCTTTGTGATATTAAATGTATATTTTGTATGCTTTTTGTATAAATATTCTCCGTTATATCAATTTAACCGTGACTGCCGTTTTAGCTTATTTTGCTCAGCGCAGTCTTAATATATAAATGATCGGTCTTTTTCCCTTTATGCAGTCAAGTTTTTTTGTGCAGTTTTAAAGTTATATGATGCAATACAACTTGGTTTCAATGAGGTAGGTAGATTCCGTCAACGTAATTAAGTGCCTATTGTTTGATCATTGGTAACAGTATGAAGTAGTTAAATAAAAAGCGTAGATTTTTACAAAACGGGTTGTTTGATTGGTAGAAAATGCAAAAATGTATGCTTTTGGTCAACTATTACTATCACCAGTGATCTAAGGGCCGGTTGTTAGATTTGTTAAATACTAGAAGTAAAATAAGAAAAAAAAATAGGAGTGATGACATAATACAATGTTTTTATTTATTTATATTAATAACAGTCATATTAATTGTTTCATATCGAGGCTGGAAAGCGAAAAGGGCATTAGTGATTATTTTGAACTTTAGAGGAGAGCAAAATAATGTTTTCTCAATCTGATTTTGACAATATTTCTTTTATTATGAATTGATTTTCATATGTGTTTTGGATTAACAAATATGGAAATCGTTTAATGATAAACAAAACATTGACAAAATCAGATTTATAGAACTTTATTTTGCTCTCCAACAAAGTTCGAAATAATCACCAACGCCCAACTTTCTTCCCTTGGTATCATATTATGTATTATATAAATTATTTATACCAAGTTATTATGAATCAGAATTAAAATGTTCATTGCACAAATACTTTTGGTTGGCTGAAAGTTTTTTCGGCGCATCATGTGAATCCATTTTGCCAAAAAAAGAAAAAATCTGAAATTTAAATGGCAATAATAATCTGTAAAATCTTCTAAAAAAAACGATCTCTCCTTGACACATTGAAGGTTAAGAACAAACAAGGACTATAATATTTATTTATTTATTTCTATTTAGGTTGAATACAAAAATTTTGATAGGACTGTGCCTGTCTCACTAGAAATATCTGTGTTGAGACAGGCATAGTTTACAATAGTATGTAGATACTAAACATAGTATGAAGATACATAGTAAAAACAATTATTTGTATTTGATGAAGTATTGTATATTAAAGTAACTTAATAAAAAATAATAAAATAAAATCTTGACAACCACTTACCCATAAAAGCGAAGGCCACAATTTTATTTATTTATTTATTATAAATCAATGCCAATCGGCTTTGTACATAGAATATATAATATTTTATATTAAATTGAGCTTGAATTCAACGGCATCAATAAAATAAATAAAATATAAAAAGGTTTAAAATCAAAGGAAAATTGATAAAGTATATACATATATATCAGGGGCGTGCAGTAGGAACATCGCAGTATGACTTTTACGTAAGCAATTATTTGGAAAAGAAATCGGAATACAATATATATTTCGTAATATTTCTATCACAATTATTATCATAATTTTCATATTTTGATATTTCATAAAAATCTATTGCATAGATATTTAATTTCTATTGTTTTCCAAAATATACGCTTACAAAAAAGTCATGCTTCAATGTTCCCTCTACACGCGCGAGATATATATATATATATATATATATATACACATATATAAAATAAGTAATGGTTATATGGTTATAACATTCATAACAAGTAATTGCACGTTAGTTATTAGGATATAGAATTAGGCTCTTTACATTAGATATAAAAGACTCGGGCGATTTGACAAATTTATTTAAACTAGCAGAGTTGTCATTGACCAAATTAGCAATCTGGTTCAATTGTTCAAACAATTTGGGTACCAAACGTTTTGGCATCCATATGCACAAACGCATAAACTGAGACAAACAGCTTACCACAGTTCAAAAAACAACTAAAAACGCATTTGTTTAGACAATCATACAACAATCTATAGAATCAGACCGCTATTTCGTAATGTTTCCCACTCCTAGTATGCACTCCGCTAAAATACCTGATTTCTAGCACTCCCAACTATTGTAGTTTTAAATATTAATTCCATTTTTCGCATGCCATCTAGTAAATATGTATGTAATAGTAAATAAGTGTTTTTAGTCAGTAAGATGTTTTGTGTGAAGCCTGAATACTCACGAAAACGGCGCTATACAAATGATCCAAATATTATTATTATTACAAGATTTAACCAGCACTTCAGATGGGTATATGTCAATGGCTTTAACCATTATCATTACCACTGATCAAACAACCAGCCCTAGCTGCATCAAATACAGTACAAATAAACTAGATAATGAAATATTTATTAACATATATGGGAGGATGATTTAAACAGCAACAACTATTGCAGTGCCTGCACGAGAATCAACAGCTGAAGAATATGATAAATAATACCGAACAGTATAGACGTACCACTATAACTAGGCGTGCAAGGGAGGGCGTTCCTATCGCGTAACAGAAGTTGTCAGGGTGTAAATTTATTACGCAATACATAATGTACAGAATATCCGGTGACCGGTGTCGTATTAAATACAGAAATTTGGTCGGGCAGCACTAAAGAAACCATGCAGTAATGGCGGCCGTTCTATCTGTCAAACTGTTAGACGGTAATATCGGTCCATTATTCGCTTTTTCAGTTTCGCAAAACTTTACTACTTCATTGGCAATTGTTCTTGCACCATCCCGGACTGTTTAGAATGTTTTGGACATAATAATTCAGTGTATATTGGTAATTAAGATGTCACAGCTCGCGCTCAAAGACGAGAATGAACTGAATGACAGGGCGAGGGGTTACCGCCGGGTGCAGACGGGGCGGATTTTATTTCAAAATTTGCCGCACGCCAAGTTACGTTGGGCAAGCAATAGTAAACTATGATTAAAATTGATGGAAAAATTTGTGTGTGCCAGATGAAATAAGAGATTTATTTCTACGCTTAATTGTTTTCAAAAAGTTTTCTTTAGTCCCCCATATCAACTCAACAGTTGATAGAGGATTAAGAACATTAGGTTTCTTACTTAGGTTAAGCAAAAATTTCAAGAAAATTGAAACTTTCATATTATTATTTAAGACCCTGCTTCGACCAATACTAGAATTTAATAAAGTTGTATGGAGACCTCATTATGTATACAGTTCACATGAGTAATATAGAGAAAGTCCATAATAAGTTTCTTAGATTTATCAGTTATAAACTTAACATACCTTCAAGTAACATTGATTACAACATTCTTAGATCTTTTAACTGTCTTGATAAACTAGAGACTAGAAGAATAGTGACGGACTTTCTCTTTTTACACATACTAATAAATGGTACTATCGACTGTCCTCAACTACTAGAACGTATCTGCTTGCATGTTCCGTCTCACACAACTAGAAGTCATGCAGGTTTTGCTGTGGAAACTGCAGCAGCTAACTATTTCTTTAATTCCCCACTGCAAAGGCTTCTTAGATTAGCAAACAGATACAAGCGACTTGACGTCTTTGCTGATAACTGTATATTATTCAAACATATATTAAAAGGTGTATTGAAAGATTAGTAGTATTTGTCGAATTGGACTTAAATAATTGATTTGTATTTGTATGTAATTTTTTTATTATATTATGACTTTCAAAGCTTGTGCTATTGCTTTTCACTCTATATTATTACTTTTTTGTTTTTGAATTTCTATTATATTATGTTTTCCTTATGCTTCTGCTTGTTATATAGGTACTTGCTTTTTACTTTATATTATATTTATCTTTATATATTTGTATCTGTAAGTATTTTCTTTCCACTCTATGTCATTATCATGGGCATGCAGCGAGAACAAGAAGCATAACTTTGGTTTAAACATATATTTGGAGAAAAAAACCAAATTAAATATTTATGTCAGAATATTATGAAATGTTAAAATCTGAATAATATTATATTAATTATTTTGACAAGAATATTACGAGATATACAACTTATTTTGGTTTCTTTTCCAAATATATTAGGAAAATGTCATGCTTCTTGTTCTCACTGCACACCCCTGGTCATTATTAAGCCATGTATTCACTAGGGGACAAATAGCGCAACATTCCGCGCGGCATGTCGCATAAACATCTACGCTCATGTTTCGGGGACAATGACACGGTCATTTGACTTGTCGCGGAAATGTCGCCAAAAGAGTTATGACGATTAGTACTGCGTACCTATTTATTTTAACGAGTTATCGAAACGTAAGAGCAGAAAAAGGTGGTGGGTGCGAAAGTATTTACTGAAAAGGAAAAGAAAGATGGATGAATAAAATTTCGAGGGAATCCTAATATCAGTCTTGAAATCTGGGACTCCATTTCAAAATTACAAGATTGGGGAACTGAAATTGTTATTTTTTGGATTCCAAGTCACATGGGCATTGAAAGGAAGAAGACGGCAAATGATTGCATAAAGAGGGCAATTTTCTGTGGGCACTCATCATTCTACCGGGTTGTATTAGAGGATCTCTTGCCCCTTTCAAAGAACGAAATAATGACTGATTGCGCAAAATGCCGGCGGAGGGTCATAACAATAAAAACTATTATTATAGAATACAAAAATTGTATTGTAATACATTTTTAAAATTACAGCATATCAAGGGTAGAAAGCCAAAATGGCGTTAGTGATTATTTTGTACTTTACAGGAGAGAAAAATAATGTTTCTTCTGGGGTATTATGCCGTGTTTTTATGATTTTTCTGGCCGACGTTTCGGATCTCATGGCAGGGTCCATCATCAGGGCTGATGTGTGACAAACGTTAGTCAGGAAAGTCGTAAAAACATGGCGTATTACCCCAGAAGACATAAACCAGAAGATTCTAAGTGGCTGTGAAAACCTAAGAACATTCTTAAAATAATGTTTTGTCAATCTAATTTTGACAAAATGTATTTCTTTTATTATTAAACGATTTCCTTATGCATTTTGGATAAACAAATATGGAAATAGTTTAATAATGAAAGAAACATTGACAAAATAAGATTCACAGAACTTTATTTTGTTCTCCTGATAAGTTCGAAATAATCAATAATGTCCTTTTGGCTTTCTACCTTCGATATGCAAAATTCTCAGTACATTATTATAAATCTTTAAAAACTCTTTATTTTTTAGCATATTTCTCATTTGAGTGAATTTTTTTTCAATTTTTGCAAGAATTTGTTAAATTATATAAATATCACGTAATATGGCTTTCATAGTCCCAAGTCAAGCAGGGAGTATTCCACAATTTTTAATGCATTATTGTAGTTTAGTTATTCAACTAACTAACTTACCATCATGCCGTTTCCCCGTGGGGGTAGGCAGAAAGGATAGAGCGCCAGACTCTTCTGTCCTGACATACAACTTTCGCTTCGTCCACATTCATACATCTTCGCATGCATACTCGACGGTTGTTCAGGTTATTCAAAATTATAAATTATAGTTTATTCAAAATATGATGAATTATTCTAACCATTTATTCTCTGTTGTGATTTTTGCTGATGCTCAAGATTTAAACTTTTTCTTATTAGTAGTTATATTTTTTTAATAACGATACCTCAGTAAAAAGATCATTTTCTGAAATATTACCTACTATTTGGGAAATGTTGAGCAATCTGATCAAATAATTTTTGCACATCTTTCCAAATAAGTTTTCATTTTAATGTAATCTAATTAAAATCTTCATTATCATTGTAACATTGTAATGGAAGAAAGTTATTTTCTACTGTCATTTAAATTTTTTAATTGCATTTGCTACTTCGATTAATAAATTTTGTCACCTTGAATAAATTTTACAGCATTTTTAAAAAGCTTGATTATATATGAGAGACAGACAAAAACTCTGTGCCTAAAGTGCTATAATGCAACTTGCATTTAGCAAAATGTTTCCTTTTTTGGACAGTCTCTGAACACGCACTGCTTCGTGTCTGCAGCTGCGTGCCCATAGCCATTTTGTCGGCACAACATCTTTTCAAAACTTGGGACTTTTTTAAAAAGCAGCAGGATGCACGACAAATTATTAAAAATCGAGACTGTCTCGCCAAAAGCGGGATGTCTGATCATGTTAAGTTAAGACCTTTAGTTACTTTAAAATGACATTTGATGTTTGATATTCTTTGTGTGCAAAACAATTGCTAATATGATATTTATGCAATCATGTGTAATTTTTGCTAAGCTTTGCTGTGTAGGTATCCAGATTAGTAGATCTCCTCATATAACAGTCCTTATATTATTGTTTTCCAACAATTCATTGACAATCCTTAATTTATTCTAAATAAAAATATTTCATTTGAATACCTACATGTTTATACGTGTTAAAAGCTAAGGCCTAACAGATGGTGACCAAAAATGGTTAAAATTAAAAAAAAAGGTAGAATTTATTATTACCAAAAAGAAATAAAAGCATCATACAATTATCGCGTTTATAACACGAACAATATAATTGCAATAAGATACAAGATGCATATGAACTTGAATATTTTATCATAATTAATCTATAAAAAAAACACTCCAAAAGCGGAAGACGGGAATGCCCGCGATTGTGCACTTAGTAGGTTCCCGGTACAAAAATGTTATTTAGTGGTTAATTTATAACACATTCCCGTAACTTCAATGTACCTCACCCAGCGCGTTATAAAAACAATGCACGATCCATAAAATTAGTGAAAGTATTCATTTGCAACGGAGCCTTGACAAGATGTGACTTGCTATATTTATTTCGTTTGTCATTCGTATTTGCACTATTATTAAATATATTAATCGTTTTCTTCAACGCTCATCAATAATAAGGTAAGATCTATAAGAGGCAGTAATATTTTTACATTGTATTGTTTTGAAATCAGATCAAAATTCGTTGGTTAAGTGTCTGCAATAATCACTTGACGTTTCTCCGCTACTTGTACTTCCGATGAAATCCTAACCTAACAACTTTTAAACCAGGGATCGGTAACCCCTTGAGACGTTTTTTTTTTCTGATATATTGCCAAATATTTTGACGATTTTGTGCGATAAAACGTTAAATAGAGTTTCTGCTTTGAACAATTAGTGAACATCTATCTAGGTGGTTAAAGAATGGCTTGGCCGGATTGAATAGAATCATCCGGGATCAGTTCTTGCAAAGTGAAACATGTCAACAGAAATAAAAGAGATAATCGTATTTCAAATGTAATTTTAAATAGTATTTTTAACACAAATTACTGTTCGAGCGGTGTTACATTTTTTGTAAACGAAAAAATAAAGGCGGTAATTCGCGTTAATTTTAACTTATCATGCAGTATATAGATACCTAAATTTATTTTCCCAATTATCTTTTTTTAAATTTTTACAAAAATCTTTACAAAAATTAAATGTGTCAATACGTCACTGTATTCAATTAATAGATTTTATTAAATACACTAATTAAATCCGTTCATATTCGGTATCCTAGATAAATTGTTGAATAATTTTTTTTCTTAAATTGTTCGTCGTCTTTCCAGTGTAAAACAATGTACCTACCTACCTATGCGTTTTTTAAATTTATATTTTAGCTAAAATCCAATGTTAAAATATGCATGAAAATATATTTTGTGGGTATTTTTCTCCAATAAATATTGAGTCGGCATAATAAACCCAAAAAGCAATAAAAATGTTATTTAGTAACAACTTTTTATTGTGTTTTCTGTTCAAAACTTTGTCTTAAATAGTAGTTATTGTCCTAAAGCGTATTAATAAATACAACATATTAATTTAAATGGTATATTTATACCAATATTCTAACCCCATTCAATTTTTTTGTTAGATTGTGTTAAATAACGACTCTAAGGGCCGTTGTTTCAAGTTGGATTAAAGTAAACGTTTGTTTAAAGAATAAATATTTATGAAAACGGATCGTCTGATTGGTGGAGAACGCAAAAATCTATGCTAACTTGACTAATCCTTACAAAAACGTTGATTGGCTGTTTATTTTGTTAAATACGATCTCTTATCAATTTGTGAATGAATGAATTATTTAAATTTATTTAGATATAAAATCAAAATCGATTTAATCAAACTAAATAATATTTATGATACCTGCGTTTCCACGCTTGCTATACTAACCTCTTTTCATTTAAGAAAGACAATCGTGCTTACGAGGCACGTTAAAAAATATATTTCCAATAATAATTAAAAATTAGTAGTAAGGCCAATATTTATTATAATATAGAATTATAAATTTTATTTATAAAATATTCGTGAGGTAAAGTTCTTTCTTCCAATCGACAATTAAATTATGTAGTAAATGGAAAAAGATAAGCAGTAGAGATAGAATGCGACCACTATAAATTGGCGTGCGAGAGAGGGCGTCCCTGTCGCGTAACAGAAGCTGCCAGGGTGTAAATTTATTATACAATACGTAATGTGCGGTGACCGGTGTCGTAGCCTTTAACAGAAATTTGGTCGGGCAGCACTAAAGAAACCAAGCCGTAATGGCGGCCGTTCTAACTGTCAAACGGTCAAACAGTCAAACAGTAATATCGGTCCATTATTTGCTTTTTCAGCTTCGCAAAACTTAAATACTTCATGGGCAATTGTTCTTGCATCATCCCGGACTTTTTAGGATGTTTTGCACATAATAATTCAGTGTATATTGGTAATCAAGATGTCACAACTCCCGAGCAAATACAAAATTATACTGAATGACAGGGCGAGGGGTGACCGCTGGGTGCGGGCGGGGCGGGTTTTAGTTTCAAAGTCGCTGCACGCCAAGTTACTGCGGTCAAGCAATACTCTCTTATCTACGAGCAGATAGATATATGTAAGATAGTACCTATTTCAGTGATACTCGGAAAGTTATTCGTTATTTCTACATTCAGTTGTTATCGACCGTGATGTATATTGTCCTAGTGTGAAAAATAATAGTAGATGTAAATAACAATTAAATATTATTTGAATTGAACGTGATGGTATTTTTGAAAAATGATTATAATAATCAACATAAAAAACGTATTTCTATTGAAATTTACAAAAAATTGCGTATTCTGTTCATATAACCACATATAAGATGATCAAACGCTTCTTTACGTCAATCAATTCACTGCGTTCGATGTCATTCGCATTCAGTACTGAAAAAATGATTGAATAAATATTTAGCTAGATTCAAGTATTTAATTATTGTTCTGACAAAACCTTCAATGAGCTTTTCAGCTAATTATCATCATCAACTATCCTATTTTCGAAGCTTTCCTAGCTCGCTAGGCTAGAATTACAACAACTCTGATGATGGATAGCCGCTAATGAGGCCCGGGCGCCCGAGTGTTACACGTCAATCAGCGCGCGGCTCAGGTTATACGGAAGGGTCGTTATCATTATTATTATGTCTCTTGATTTTTCTTGGGGTCACGGCTAGTCTATACCTATAAAACTCAATGTCTGTCTGTCTGTCTGTTCTCTATACAAATCCACACCGTTTGTCCGATTCGATTCAAATTTTGCATACTTAAGCCATGTATTCACT
The DNA here is from genome assembly GCA_016648135.1 of Agrypnia vestita. Classification (NCBI taxonomy): domain Eukaryota; kingdom Metazoa; phylum Arthropoda; class Insecta; order Trichoptera; family Phryganeidae; genus Agrypnia; species Agrypnia vestita. The sequence goes on along the minus strand of JADDOH010013520.1, from coordinate 16,436 downwards.
AGGGGACAAATCGCGAAACATTCCGCTCGGCATGCCGCATCAACATCTACGCTCATGTTTCGGGGACAATGACGCGGTCATTTGACGTGTACACACCGGGACTCGCATATCTTGTCGCGGAAATGTCACCCGATGAGGTTATGTTGACAGCTGCGGTATCTCATTTGGCGAAAACGGGGTTCCGCGGAATTCGAAATGTTTTTTTGGGTCGCAATTTAAAATTAACGAGGTTTTACTGTAGTAAATTGAATATTATTAAAAACATGGTCCTTTTTGCAAATAATTATTGTTTTCCACACGTCGCGGAAATGTCGCCCTATGAGGTTATGATGACATCTGCGTATCTGCGTAATGAGTTTATCGAAACGTAAGAGGAGAAAAAAGAGGACTATGCGAAATTATTTACTGCAAAGAGAAAGAAGGACGGATATTCTATGCGATCTTCGATCGATACAGCTCGATGAGTTCAAGAACAATTTCGTTTCCCCACACTGTCATCTTGACAGACACAGCGCATGCGTATTCACTTGTAAACATACCACGTGGTACTGACGCTCCGCGTAATATTGCAGTGAGCTCGCTCGGATACCGTGCGCATGGCAACGTTGCCACGGCACGTAGAAATGTCGCGCTATGTTGTGCGCGATGTCGCGGAACAGTGCACGACGTTGCAACGTCACGTAGACTCTATGCAGCGCGTGCTGTTGAGGGACAATTTGTCCCCTAGTGAATACATGGCTTTATGCTTTGGGACTCAGCGGATAACATAGGCTACATTTCCCCCATATTCTCATACCCTTTTCCCTCCACCTGACATATTTTCGATGCAAATCTGTACCGTTTAACCGATCGGACTCAAAATTTGGAAACATATTCTTTAGGACTCGGCGGGTAACATAGGCTACATTTCCCTTCTCCTACTTTACCCCTTCCCCTCCTTCTGATATATTTTCTATACAAATCTATACTGTTCGACCGATCGGACCTAAAATTTGAAAACTTATTCTTTAGGTCTCGGCAGATAACATAGGCTATATTTCCTCCCTCCCCTTTTTACCTTTTCTCCTCCCCCTGATATATTTTCGATGCAAATCTATACCGTTCGAATCAAACCTTTGTTTCCCCCCATAAATTTATTTTCAACTTAATCCTTAACCCGTGCAACGCCGGGTACGAACAGCTAGTATTTTTTTTTTTTTTAAATAGAGATGCGAACACGGAATACGTGTCACATCAATATTCTTACTATTTTAAAACTAAGCTAAACGCTTGTGCTATGAAAATAGGACTAACTTGCTAGTCTGGAGTGAGGTTCGAACCCGCGACCTTTGGATCACGAGGCGAGTGTCCTAACCACAAGACCAACAAGCTACTATTTAATAATTTACAATGATTATTACAATCAGCTAACGCATTACTTATATTAATTATTTCACTGATATAAATCAGTGTATTTTATTAGAAGAATATGGCACTTTTCTATTAGTTAAAACAAAAAACAAAAAATAAACTACTATAGACGTACCACTACTACAACTTGGCGTGCGAGGCGAGGCGTGTACCTACAACGATTTCAATTGTACATATTTGAAATTTGAACCCCCCGTTAAAATGTCTGATGGATTCTTGGAAGGTGCTGGCGTCATCTGTCGGGTTAAATTTGAACAAAAATAATCACTTCTTCAATAATAGCAAAATAAAATTTGTGCAGACATTTTTATGACTAATATATATGTTGTATCCTGATAAGGGATCATTGCCCCCGAAACATGTTTATTGTTCAATAAATAAGGTTTTGTGCAAAGTATTTTATTTTTATTAATACATACAATAAATAATCATGTTAAAACATTTAAATGTTTATATTATACGACGACGAATGAGAATGGCGCATTTTGCTAATAAAAACGTACAGGATGATATATTTTAACACACGTATCAGTTTTTAATATACCTACAAGCGCATCAACGAATGACGCGGCGTTTTAAACCAAAGTGAGGATGTTTCTCAAGTCCCCCCGATAAATTTTAGACTCCTTTTGTGAAGGTAATTAAATTAAATTTTATTCCCTATTGCAAACGTCACACATTTAACAATAAGACGTCAATATTGTAGGTATACCTACTGTCACGCAGTGCTCGACAGATTTTAAATTTATTAAGATTATTTTTTTAAAATTAATTAATCAATTATATATATACCTAGGTCTTTCCATTTAAGAAAGACAATCGAATTAGTATGTGTGAGCCGTACGTACGACGCACTTTGTTTCGTTGTGTTGGTGTTTACGGGTATAAACACCAACACAACGAAACAATGCGCCTCGTGCGTACTGCTTACGCATACTAATTCGATTGTCGTTCTTAAATTAAAAGAACTAAAAAAGAAAGAAAGAGTTACAAGGCACAACATAATCATAGATTGCTCTATTTACTATTTGATCACTCGCTACACTCGTACGATAGCTTTCTGCTAGTACTGGCACCTACATGTCATATTTTATATTATTCTCTTTAAATAATTTAAAATGTAAGCCAAAGTAAATAAATTAAAAATTTGATTCGTGCTCACACAATTCATGGAATATCGCTGTAAATATTAATCTTGACATAAGTGATTTGATTTTCTATTTAAGAAACTTTAAAAATAAAATAATAAATGAAGGTGCATTAAAATTAAAAGCAACATCTTTAAATATATAAAAAACTATTTAAATATAATATTTAATATGTACCTATGTTATTTGCATTTATTTCCATGTTATAATTTATGTATTAAATACTGATATATTCTAAAAGGTAAACGTAGATATATTAGAAACGCTCATACGTTTAATTTTCTTTTTCAAAACTATTCGACGTAACTTTTCCTATTAGGGGTCATCCAGAGAGTACGTCCACTAATTTCGTGATTTTTTGACCCCTCCTCCTTGTCACAGTTGGTCACATTTGTGAGACCCTCCCCCCTGCCTAGTGTGACGTCACATATTTAGCAATTTTACATTTAGAAGTTGATGAATAGACGAAACACTTAGCATTCGATGGATTCACCGTGCGGGTGCCGGGTCCATCTGGGTCCAATAGTTCAAAGTTCAAATTTAGCATTTTAACACTTAGATGTAAGTATTAGATTTTGAAATGTGACGTCACGAAACTTAGGACCCCTTCCACCCCTTGTCACACAATATCACAATTCGTCGAACCCCTCCTCCCCTTTACATGTGACGTACTTTATGGATGGCCCCTTAATTAAATGCAATAAATGGATAGATCTGCAACGAAACGTACGTCTGCTACGTAATTTGAATTAATTTAACTCCTCTCTGACCATCGCCTGGCGTAGTCGGTCTGTGTAATGTCGATTATCCTTGATCTATGATAGATATTCTAAATTATTTATGTATATGTAGTTCATGGAAAACATGCAAGTCTTGACGTTCGCGGTTGTTGAACTTCAAAAACTTGTTCGCTCGTCGGGTATTCGAATACCAAAACTGAATATACGAGTGAATATGCTAATACAACGATATAAAGACTGAACAAAAACAATGATATATTTATCGTTCGCAAATCTTAAAAGATACTTGGCTACCTACTTATTGGTTATGATTATTATAATTTTATATGTTTTTACTGATTATTTTAAATACAAATAATTGCGTTCCCTGGCGTGAAATGAACTAGGCGAAGCTAGGAATGGAAATTTATAGAAAAGGAAAAAAACATACATAGGTATTTTACTTCTATCTGTGCTCTGATTCCCAGATCAATATACCTGGTGATGTCGCCCTATGAGTTTGCACCGGTAATTCCGAACCGGTTATCAAATTTGTAACCCTGAACCGTTTGATGTAGGTACGTATAAAGATATATAAAACTTAAACGTAAACTCAAAAAAAAATACGGTCAAAGCCAAAAAACCAACATAACTCGCCACTCTGCAGAATTCAGAGACTCGGTAATATAAATGTTTTTTAAAGGTTTGTTTTTCGAATGGCTACATTTTTTACAGCGACAGACAATTCAACAGCTGACAGCAGATTTGTGCTCAGTTTGGTTTGTCATTTCACTACGAATAGATTTATGCAAATATAGAACAACGCTTGAAAATTGTGTTAAAAATTGGGCTTCCACAATGCTCTTTATTCGAGCCAGGTGCGGCGATCATATGCCCGAAATCATATTTTTAAACACTAATAGCATAAAATCACATAAAATTATCGTTCCGATAAAGCCAATATCATGGCCATTACCACTATTTTTATGTGCTTTACTAGTGCCGTACACCCGTGAATAATCACGGCTGTACGGCTAGTAGTGTAGAATAATAACGACTTAGCTTGCGTGACCGCGCAACGTACTCTGCACTCTGCGTGTGCCCACAACCCGCAAGAAGTGCACCTGTACCATTCTTTATTGTTGCAACCAAATTCACCACATATTAGGCAGTTATTCATATCGTCATCACATATGTATCTTATTAAGACTAATATCTGATTCCGAAGAAGTTTTTTTCTCTTAGATTATGCGCCTTTTCCCTTATTTGCTACCTTTTCCTGAGGTTTTTGCTTCTTGATTTTTGATTTCGGTACTATGTTTTTTCCTTTTGCTTCTTTAGCTAATAGGGTCGACTCTCATTGCCCGCATTGCAGTGACTCTTATTACCCGATTATACATAATGTGTAAAAAATTTAGTAAAAAAATAATTTGCCGTTAAAACACCACAAATGTTTTCTAAACCGATAATTTAAGCTTACAGCCACTCAATAAACTACTTTAAATACTCAGGTTTCTTTTAATAATCTACTCACCAGTTATTTCGCGCACTCGTAAAATTACATCGAATGCGTGCGTAAACGCGCGGTAGCCTTCCTGTGCAAACGATGAACTGAGCGGGTCTTAGGTCGATATTCGTTTGTTTAGGTGCTTTCGTCTGGATGTTAGAACGCTGCCCACCATTGCCCTCTGACTCCCATTACCCCTTTCTGCCCTACGTTTCTGCCTATACCTAATCACCTTTCCGCACAAAACCTGACGACCCTGACCCGCCCCATGAAACCAGACCTTATTAGTATTTCGAAAGCCACATGTTATATGGGAATACAAATTTTAGTCCTAGTCCCTCTGGACTTTTTCTCTTTTTAATTTTTTTATTTGTCTTTAAGGTTTGTGAAGCTGATACCTCGGGCGAACGCCCACATCACAGCGAGCCTGTCTAAACATGTTATTCTCAGGTGACCGTCTTTTCGAGGAAGAATACGATTTTATGTATTCAACAAGTTATAATGTGTATCCAGGGATATAGATGCGCGTCGGCACCACTTGTATTAGGTACAGTTGCCGGCAATCTTCTTGAAATTTTTTGGTGTAGTGGGGGAATGCGCAGAAGACAAAATTTGGGTCTCTTTGGTGGAATGGTACATGCGCAAACTTTCCCCCATTACGCTGTAAAATTTCAAGATGTTTGCCGGCTACTGTATTTACTGCAACATTCGTGCATTCTCAAATACCGCCACCACTCTGTATTAGGTACCTACTGCAACATTCGTGCATTCTCAAATAGGTACCCCAGCCGTCTGCTGTCTTTAATTATTATTTTTTAATTAAATTACTTAATATTTTTTTAAGTGGTTAAGACTCTCACCTAATCATCCAGTGGACAGTGGTTCGAGCCCCATTCCATGAGACCAGCAAGATACTCTTATTTTCATAGAATAATCGTTGAGCTTACTATACAGTAAGAATATTGATGTGACACGTATTCCGTGTTCCCGTCGCTATTTTTTTAAATGCGAATAATGACGTTGTGACTATGTATAATATGTTCTGAAAAATATATAATTAATTTTTTACTATTATATTATGTTGCCACTCAATTAACCCTGGCCGTGTTCCTGAGTGTCCGTAATGCGTTTTGTCTATTTAAACAATTATATTTTGATTGCTCTGTATATTAAAATCTAAGTGATATAACACTGCATGTTTCATTATTGTGACGTACATGAATTTAATAGTATTAAAATTAATCTCGCCATAACAACAGAAACATAAATATAAATTTGAAAAATATTATTTATTTTCTGATTCAATAATCACATAAATTCAATAGCTTATAATTGATGTACCTTATTATTAGTATTCTATTTATTTTTTGTCTTTAGTACTTGAGTTTCATTTTTTATATTTTATATCTTAAATTTAATCTTTTGTTTTTCTATAGTTTGTAATTATTAGCATTATACTTTTCTTGTCTTTTTACTACTTAAATTTAGATTTAATGCGTCACTTTCATCATATTTTTGTTAATGATACTTAGTACCGTATAGAAATAAAATATCTAAATAGATAATGTTTTTTTCAAATAGAAACATTACACGGACGTAAAGGTGTATTACGTCCTCAGCCTATTTTTGAGTTTTTGGATAGCAATTACACTATTAATATGACTGTTATTCATAATGGGGTAATTTTTTTTATTGTTTGTTTATATTGAGTAAACTATTTCCGCACAGCCAGGTATCGCCATTGTAGTCACACTCCTGACGGAAATGCTTGCACGCTAACCTACTATTTTCATGGGTAGGTTATATTCGGGTAATCATAATTTTGATAAATGCATTCGTAATACACAAAGATTGAGTGCGTTTATTTGCTCGCTATATTTACAGGGTTTAAGTATTTTTAAATATCAACATTTGTGTAGCTTGTTGGTGTAGTCATGACGCTCGCCTAGTGATCTGGTTGGTCCGTGGTTCGAGTCAAATTCCAGGACACCAGCAAGTTAGTCCTATTTTCGTAGCAAGGCTTTTAGCTTAGTTTGAAAATATTAAGAATATTTATGCGACATTCGCACTATTTAGAAAAAAGAAAAAAAATTGTGGCAAACGGTAGCCCACGGGCGTGCAGTGAGAACATTGAAGAATGACAATTTACGTAAACGTATATTATGAAATAAAAAATATGTATAAATTAATGAATTTAAGATGCATTATTTTTCCATTGCCAAATTTTAAAAGTGAATCAAATGTTATGTTTCTTTTAAACAATGTGTACCTACAGATTATTTTCAAAATACATTTAGATGTTTTTAATGTGTATTATTTACATGTATATAATATTATACAATATATACAATATATACAACATATACAATATATTAACTTCCGAGTCACTCTAAGGCGATATACATCGAAATTTTTATTTTTTTACATCAATTTTATTTTTTCTGCAGGCAAGTATATTTTTGACATTTAATTTGTAGGTTAGTATGTAAGTGGGAGATGTGTCAAACTTTAACGCATATACGGCGATGCATCATCAATATTATGAGTAGGTACTTTAAAAACGCAGAATGCAGTGTGTGGTTTTGCTATTGACAGATTAAAAAAATAATGAAATCGCATGAAAAGCAGCAGGCAATAATTTTGTTTAATTTTAATTGAAACATATTTTTAGACATTCTCAGCATATTATTTTTTTGTTAAAAATTATGGTTTCAGATATTATACTTACTTTTTTTTCAAATAATATTGTTCCCGCTCTAAAATATTACCGTCGGGGTATTCGGCGCACCTAGAGATTAAGTGTCAATTTATACACAAATAAGTTGATTTGTTTGAGTTAATCTATATTAAACTATTCCTAATATATATTTTTATTTGCCCGCTTGTTAGTTCATTATGTGTGTACGGTGGCACTAGACTCAGTAAAATAAATAATTGAAATACTAATTCAACTTTTCTTCTCTCAAAAACTCAAAAACAAAAAAAAAACAAAAACTCAAAAACAAAAAAAAAAAAAACTCAAAAAAATCAAATCAAAAAATCTATTTTCATAGCACAAGCGTTTAGCTTAGTTTGAAAATAGTAAGAATATTGATGTGACACGTATTCCGTGTTCGCATCTCTATTTAAAAAAAAAAAAAAAAAAAAAGCTTCGGTGGAAGGGACGAATCATCCCCAATAATAATAATAATTTCGAATGTCCGTCCGTAACTTCCTATGCGATAGCTGATCTCATCCGGTTTCAGCATGATTTCAAAATTGATTATTAAATAAAATAAAAACATATGCTTTTTAATAAAACACTCTGAATTAGAATTTCTTTAATATTTCAGTTTAGTGAAAATTAAAACTAAGAAGTTCATCCATTACTATATCGCATTTATCTCTAGGTAACAATGTCCGTCACTAATGCTACCAGGTGGCATAAATATTGACGGGGTGTATAAAATGAAGTACAAAAAAAACTAATCCATAAAAACCAAGTTTTTATTATAATCCCTTTCTCATTAAATCCGGTTTCGTGCTTACTGCAGGCGTCGGGGTCATTATTCATCTGTATTGATTCCAATTTGAAAAAACATTGAAATTTCGAAAAATCCAAAATTTGTTAGATCATTTTTATCGTTGCCACGAGTCTGCCTGCAAAGTTTCAGCTCGATTGGATCACGGGAAAAGGGTTAAAAATCGATCCAAAGTTTTTCCGGCAGACAACAAACCGCAGATGCTACGAGTTAAAAGAAAGGGAGTAAAATGTAAAATTCTCTACGCAGCAATGTCCGTCATTAACGCTACCAGATGGCTCAAATAATAATGAGGTATATAATATGTATTATTAGAAGCAAAAAAGCATAATTCTTTATTTATTAATGTCCATCACTAACGTTATCAAGACGCTACGCCACTCTAGATAGCTCTCTTCTCACAGCCCTAACTGGCGGCCTAAATATATAATAGAAGTACATCATTTTCATGTGTTGTATATAGCTAGTTATTTATTGAATATTAATAATAATGGTTGTATGACTGTTATATTACACGTTATGAAAAATGATGCTGTAAATCGATTTCAAAGCAAATTCGACTCGTCTCTTAGTTCAAAATACTATTAAAAACACCTTATGGAATGTGGATAATAAACAAATAAAACTGAATGCGAATATTGACCCTTCGTACCTTTTTTATGTTTAAGTTGAAAAATTAACGGACGGTCACTCCGAGAAATTGACGAAATTATTCCTGTATATTCGAATCTGTTGAGTAAAACTTGTTTTATCAACATAATGTAAAACCGCAACATTGAACATTTTATAAAAAATAGATTATGAAAACGCCTATACCGGCAAATCAGCTTTCGGCATTACAGAATTCAAATCACTTCTAAATTCTAGCATCTTTATTGTAGTAGTATTAGTAGGTAAGGTAAAATATATTTTATAGCGATTTATAATATAAATTTTAATCAGTGTAATTAGTCTTAAAATCTGGTGTAGCATATTGATGAATTTCATTAAATATTGTAGAGAATAGTGGTATCTACATTTGGTGAAAGGTTAATAATTGTAGCTGAAATACGAAAATTACGTAAATAAGTATGTACACTTAAAGTAGAGGATTGTGTTGTTCTGCATATCTTTGTGCGTTAATTTTTAACAAAATTAAAATTATTTTTAATCACCTAACAATATTTGGCGTACAGTGTGTATTATAACAAATTGACTCAAACCGAACTGCTTACGAAAAAGTATATTTACCTATAATAGAGAAAAAAACGCAAAATAAAAAGCCACAAATAATATCATTTCGGCATTGCTTTGAGAGTAATGAACCGTGAATTGGAAGCTAATGGAACAGGCATGATGACAGATTTTGAAATAACATTCTATATTGTAGGTACAGTAGCCGGCAAACATCTTGAAATTTTACAGCGTAATGGGGGAAAGTTTGCGCATGTCACCATTCCACCAAAGAGACCCAAATTTTGTCTTCTGCGCATTCCCCCACTACGCCAAAAAAATTCAAGAAGTTTGCCGGCAACTGTACACGTCTACTATTACCGAAAATAAAATTATTTTAGTAATAAACTAAGTTTTACGCTAATAATTGCATTTTCATCTACGCTCCAAAATGCCCCCAGCTGTCATTTCGTCTACGTGACGTCAAGCCTCAGTAAACATTGCATTGTGTCTATGGCAACGGTTTAAAGACATGGTGATGGGTACTGAGGCGTGACGTCGTTTGCTCTGACGGTGTTTCAGTTAAAATGACGGATTGCACAATTTTAAACTTTTATTTTATTGAAAATCTTATTAATCTCAATATGTATATTAAAACTGGATCATTTTTTAGAATCCTTTCAAAATATTTTCTTCTCCAAAATCACTACTCTTTAATACTGTCATCCTGTCTATTGAGGCACCTTTATAGTTCGGTCAAAAATGGCGGAATATTAGTTCGCGTCTTTGCAAAGCCCTAGTATATACATTTATAGTATATTTTTGGCGGTCTACGGAGTGGCGGCCGTAGCAACATGCGCAGAGCGGCTGATTCGGGTTTGCTGCCCCCTGTCTCAAGCTCTATCTATGGCCGTTAAATTTCGTTTTTTTAGTCGTGAATTCGAACGAAATTACGGGCGTTACACGAAGTTACGGGGACATACAGACAGACGGACGGACAACTAAATTATTATGTTTGATACTAAGTGCAGTAAGAGACAAGGATGGCGGCTTCACGTAATGATGTATGTACGTACAGGAGATTTTGGATAGCTGGAATATAAATTCAAAAAGGCATAAATGAATGAATACAAAATAGTAGTAAAGCAATCGGTTTTTACGGCTACGCGGACATTATTGTCTGAAGTCGCTATCGCCGATTGATTTATTTATTTGGAAATATTAACAAATATAAGAAAATGATATGTATAAATACATGAGAGTGTAAATAGATAGTAATGAACATATTAACTTATATCCTAATATATCTCACATAGAAATAATTTTGAAGTAGTACATAATAATAATAATAATATAAGCATGAAATAAAAGACATCAATTGTAACAGTAGTGAGGAGAACATAATAAAAAATAAATAACAATATTAAAGTATACGTATTACCTAACTTTATTTATATCTTGCATTGCAGTAATAAATCAATATTCAGTTATTAATCAAGTATTCAATGTTACGTCGTTCAATGTTAATTCAATGTTCACTTGTGATCTTAGGTGGTATAGAGACACATGATAGATGTCGATGTCGGTGAACAAGTTGTTGTAGCTTCGGCACATTCTCACTATGGGGGAACGTAATCCGTAATTGGTACGAGCTACGGGAATGTGGAAGATGCACTGGTTTCTAGTAGCTCTTGCTGGGACGTGGATGTTGATAAGTGATAAAAGGGGTGGACAATTAAATTGGTTTCGACAGATCTTATACAAATTAACAATGTCAAGAGCTGTGCGTCTGTTTTTTATACTTAAGATGTTGAAGTAATTCAATGAATCTGCATAATGTTGCCGCGGGATGTTTAACCTAAAGCTAAGCGTTTTGATATATTTCCTTTGTGTTTTTCAATATATATATATATTATTTATATATATATATATATATATATTATATATATATATATATAATAGTAGGGGTTTCAAATGCTAGATGCATATTCGAGGTGCGGACGGATATGTATCTCATAGTCATCCGCGGATTGCTGCTAGGATCCGCGGATGACTATGTTGCCGGCTTCGTGGCTGATAGTGGCCCCGTATCAAGCGCGGATCCAGGGGGGGGGTCATGGGGGTCATGACCCCCCCCCTGGGCTGGGTCCAGGACTTAGGTGGACCACTAATTAAAATACTCGTACTCACATTCAGTCGCTTACTAACTTTTTTATTTTTCAGTTACTACTGTATATTTAAGCAGAATACTGCAATCGAACTCGATTGATTTAAAAAAAGCTGCGGACGCTATTAATGATACTATAAGTGTTCTACAAAATAAAAGAGAAAATGCGGACGTAATTTACCGACAGCTTTTTGAAGAGGCTAAAGAAGTAGCTGAGCAGCTAGATGTAGAAATTAAATGTCCCAGAATAGTGTCAAGACAAATACATAGGACCAATAACCAACCTGCTCAATCTGCTGAAGAGTATTTCCGCAGAGCCATATACACTAGGCTGTCCCGATAAATTTTATTTTGGCTTATCTTAACACAAGACCTCTCAAAACTTGCGTAATTGAGCGAAGATTACCAAAATAATTTTAAAAATAAAATAAAACTGTATCTTTAGGATTCTACCGATCTACAAAGTTTTGAAAAATTGTCATTTTTATGGTGATATTTCGCTATCCTCAATTTTGGCTCCTGAACAAAAAAGTATTTACTTTTTATTCTATTTAGGTGTAAATCATACATGACGTTTCGATTTGCATGCAACAACACGTTACCAGCAACTTAGAATTTGTTAGGTTTCAACCTGCAAATACCCTCAAGTTTGAACTTGTTTTGAGGACTTTCTTGACTTGACTCGCGAGTGTTTTCTTCGTAGATAAAATAATTTTTATGCCATAAAAGTACCATGGCGATTGTTACAGTAGTAAAAGCGAATTTTCTGATTTTTAAATAAGAAGTTCGAGGGGTAGTCAGACTACTTATGCTATGTTCGGACCATACAAAGAACTTGACAATCAGCAGCTACCAACTATAAGGGACGTCATTTAATTTATTTTATTTGTCAAGACCGACCTGAAATTCACGTATAATAGAAAAGATCCATCCAAATCAGATATATGTGTGATTGTTTCCGAAGAGATCAACAATATATGGACCAAAACTTCGATTCCAGTTGCAACTAAGAGTTATTTAATTGGTGAAATCGTATTTCGAAAAGTATCTCAATTTGAAAAGATACCCCAAAAACAAACGAAATGATAGTTTTGAAAATAAACTGAAATGTTTTTTAGTCATCTGAGTAACTTTTTGACGTTTCCACTTGTAAATGCACTTCATTTGAATCTTGTTCGTGTCTAAAACCTAAGAAAGTTTACATCAATGAGAGAAGTTTTTGTTGGATCAAATAAATGATAGGAAAATGGTTATAAGCGGTTTTGATAAGAAAGAAACTAGATTAGGGATCTAGAAAGGCTAGATTGATTGAACGACGGCAGAGATAAATTTTAGAGTCAATAAGGGTAACAAAAAAGACGTGTTTTACTCAAGAAACCGATTCTGTCTCAGAAAATTTTGATGAAGATTCAGTGCGTGAATCTTCCCCAGAAATGAATCTGATAACAGAGGCATCCCCGAAAAATTCGCTCTCGACAGAGACACCACTGACTTCAACGGCGAATTGGACTACATTGCCTTTGCCGACAGTGGCTAAAATCTGTGATAGATACGGTTTATCCACGCAATCTGCTGCTGCTGTTGCTTCTGCAGTTTTGACTGACGTCGGCTTGGTTTCTACCGTAGATTTAACTCTGGTTATTGATAAAAATAAGATCTACAGAGATGTATCTAAAGCCCGGAAGCTTCAAAAGATATTGGAGGTATTGTTATAAAAAGCATTTACTTTGATGAACGAAAAGTCCATTGCAAAGAAGTTTTAGAAGACCAAATCTCAATTTTAGCACAGCCTGGATAAATTTATTTGGGACACACAATACCGAAAGACGTGGCACTGTAAAGGGAATTCTTACTTCGATCACAACTTTAGTAGAGGGTCGAAGTTGGAATTAAGATGACGTGATTTGCGTTGAATGTGACGGAACTGCAACTAACACCGATTGGAAGGGTGGCGTGATTCAATATTTAGAGGAGTATTTGCAGAGACCGTTACAATGGTGTGTTTGTATGCTTCATGTCAATGAGTTACCCCTTCGTCATTTATTCTTGACCTTAGATGGTTGCACTTTGGGTCCTAGAGAATATAACAGACGCCTCACAAAGTGTAACTGACGTTACTTCTAGAGATGGCTTTATTAGAACCAGGATGCAATCTCGAGCAGAAATGCCAAATTTTGGACACAAAAATAAGTAAAAATTTTAGTTTTTGACATTGATTATAATCTATATTTTGTTTATTTTATTTTCTTGTGCTTTGTTTCATTAATTTCAATACTAAAATACCTTTTAAAGATGATTTTTTTATTATTTTAGGCAAACGGTTTAACTCTATAAAAACGTAAAATTTACAAAACTTCAAAGCTCGGTAGAGCCCTCAAGATGACAAACAATTCTATTTTTTGTTTTTTCGCAATTTGTGTAAAATTACGCAAATTTTGATACCTCTTGTGATTGTGTAGCTGAAATTTTTTTTTCTCATACATGGACGGGATTCTGGATTCAATAATAAGTGACCTACAGCATCGTCTGTCTCTTGAAATTATTAATTTGTTTCGACTAAGCGTTTTCATGCCATAAAGCGAATACAGTAATCAAGACATTGAAACTGTGAAACAACTAGCAACCGATTATACATTCTTACTAGATAATACTTCAGTTTCTGTCGTTGTAAACGAATATCGGCTGTGGATGGTGGTGGCAGCGGAGTCAGGACTTCTCCACGTCCATAAAAACGTACCCATTGTAGTAGATGAAGTGATAACGCGTTTCGGGAGAAGACGTAAAAGAAAAATTGATTTTGTTATTTAAATATAGGTAGGGATTTTTAAGTACAGTAGGTACTTACATTTATTAATAAAATACCTACGTTTTACTTGTAAGCATCTATTTTTATCAAAATTAAATTATAACTTCTTGTGACTTGACCACGACTATGTGACCCCCCCCTGGCGCCAAAGCTGGATCCGCCCTTGCCCCGTATAGCATTTAACTTCAACTAGACACTGCTGTCGATAGAGGTCCAAATAAGTGATACATAGCTGCGTAAAATAAGTGAGAATTAATTTGGAAATCGACGGTAACGATACGTTAATGGCGTCGTTAATGGTATTACAATCTAACGATATAACAATACAATCTAACGAATACGAGTATTAGGAATCATCATCATACTATTAGTGTGAATGTACAGGGTGCCTCGTAGCTAGTAGCAAAAACTTCGGGGGAATCTTCTTCATTGAATTTTGAATACAAAATATTTTTTACACTTTGGGTGTAATGTCGATAATTACGGAGATAGGCGACATCAAGGTTAGCATTTTTTTTCAATGTTTCTGACTTATTTTCTATACGACATTGGACTATCGCTTGCAGAAATTTAAAAAATATTCTCTTTGTAAGGTTTTTGTAGTTTTATTTGATTTATATTAAAGCGAATAAATTATTAATATTCAATACAAATTACTATAGTGATAATATAATAAATGATCCGTAATGATAATACGATAAATTGTCAAACATTTTATAGACATTTTATAGAGAATAAATCAGAAATATTAAAAAAAATGCAAACTTTGATTTTCTCATTTTTTTTCTCAATATTTTCTATTCAATAGTCAATATTCTAGTCAATATTTTCTATTCAAATTTGAATAAAGTTTTTGTTACTAGCTAGGAGACAGTATATTTCAAGTAATTTTATCTGGTAGTAATTTATGAAACATATTGAAGAGATTAATAAGAGTTCGTTGTGAAATGTGATGATCGCTACATTAGTGCACAAACAATTAGTATTTTTTTTATCTGTCTGTTTTCTTTACATTTTTGAAATATCACTAGTCCCACAAAATGTCTTAAAAGACTTTGTCTCCAGGTTCATTTCCACAATTAATGTTTATAACCAGAACAGAAAAAAACCCAATTATAAGTACATCTATATAAATGAATAATACCTACATACTAATCTAAATATAGCAAAACTAATAGTTCATGGTCATTACAGTAATAATAATAATGTTAAATCTAACAACCTAGAATGTATTTAGAAATGTGAAAAATTATCAATAATAATGCTCGTTTTAAAGGTAAAACGCAAAAGTAACATTTTTATTTTTCATAAAATATATTGCAACCAGATTTTTTTTATTCTGCACCATGCATCTTATTGTAGGTATATTTATTTATCGTTAATAAAACCGTCATTATCGTTCGTAGCCAGTTCCCTAATGACTAGAGAATGCTTTGTTTCAAAACATTTGATGAGAGTTGTGACAAGTTTGTGACTTGTTAGTTTGTACTGTTTGATTGCCTTATTTCTGGTAGGAACATAATATGATAATAATTACCGCTGAAGTTTATTACAGATAGTAACCGTGATGAAGTATGCTCCTGAAAAAGCATTTTAAGGGTATAAAAACAAAGGTAGCAATATCTCACTAAGGTGTTTCTGAGATAAAAAAAAACTGTCAACTCCAGGAAGTTTCTCTAGAATCTGTGAAATCTATATCTTATTTGAAACGAGTTTTTAAAATCTGCCATCTCAGTTTTCCTTTTATATACTGTATAAATAAATATTTATCTTTTAAGTATATATTTTTTTATAGACCTATATTATTTTTACTTTCACTATTGCTCTTGTATTCATTAATATCAACTAGTTTTATTTTTTCAATTGCTTAAGCAACTTTGTTGATTGATAATTAAAAAAATAAATTATTATTTGTTTAATAATATAATTATTTTAATAAATAAAACTTATATAATTATTTTAATAAATAAAACTTATATCATTATTTTAATAAATAAAACTTATAT